>JAJONR010013315.1:0-21221 GCA_029582245.1 Solanum etuberosum | reverse complement strand
GGGAGGGGGTAAACTTAAAATAGGAAGTTGTCTACAAAAGAGTGTCTATCTTACAAAATTCATGCAATCTTAGAAAAGAGCATAATAAAATCGGAAGAAAAATTCCATACAGGTGATACCAACCAATCGGAATTAAGGTTTGGCCATGTGCGTACACTTAAATTAAGAGTGCTTTTAAATAATAATTTTTTTATAGATTTGTATGTCAGTGTAAAATGTGAATAACCTCTAGTTTTAGTAACATTAATTTGTCTTAAAGATTTAAAGACAAGTTTCTGTAACGGGATGAAACAGGTCCAGATGAAGCGTATAGGCCAATCAAAATTTATATAACTAACCCTTGATAAGTTTGGATTAAGGCGCAGCAATTGTTGTTGCAAAGGAAGGACTAAGATGATGCTAATTGAAGGAAGAGAAGCTCCTCATTTACAATACAAAAGTCTATCTTATGCTCTCTAAATTTCCCCTAATTCTATTGTGGCTTGGTTACTGCCCTTCAATCGAAATCCCACTTAACACCTCCCCCCACCCCCCACCCCTCAAATTTTATCTTTATCGATCTTCTCAATTTCTTCCATCTCTCTTATTTCCAATTCCTCCTCAAATCTCTTGTTCACTCAGCAGTAAACCCCTCCGTTTTCTGTTTTTCCTCTTTGCTCCTTTATTCAAGTCCTTCCCTTCTTTTCTTCCCCTCTCCGACCCTCCAGTCAAGACACATCTTCTCCTCCTCCTGTCCAACCACCTTCAATAATCCACCTAAAAAGTAAAATTCATGTACTCTTTCATCCAACAGAACCAAATAGAAGGATAGGGGTTGCTTTAAGTTAAGGGGTAATGATGTTGATAGAATCATTTTTGAAATATGCTAGGGTGTGTTGTCAAAAGTTTTTTTTTGTATAGCTAAAAAGATTATTGTTATAGGGGCAAAAGAATTAGTTAAGCTATTGTGGGATGCATTGTCCAAGATCTCCTATGTCGGGAGGATCTTTAGGAAATAGAGTCCACCATTTCCCCTCCCATAAAACAAGACTTGTACTGCAGAATACCTCTGTTAAACTAAATTCGCGGAGGAAGTTTACACCTTGCTATTAAAATCCTATCATGACTACTCCATGTCAAAACCAACAGACCTCAACTAACTAGAAGAGAAATATGAAAATAAGGGATCTGAGTAAACAAAATAAGAGATGCACTTGCAGGAAATTTTGGCTACTTTACAACCACCAAAATAATTCTCTCCATACTTTCTTACCCAATTTTTCCCTTCAAGTTGGCAATAGAATGATGCTGCAGTATAGCCTGCAATTCCTGATGTAAGAGCATAAATAACCACCAAAGCTGTGAAAAGAGCTCCTCGGTTGTAGGGGTAAAAAACACCAACAAGCGCAAGTATGAATATGAATATTGCCCTGGGAAAAAGAGGCGGCAAGAATTAACATTTGTCTAAGAAATTTATCATGAGCTGAATGGATTTTGCAAATCTAGAACTAAATAAACCCATATTATAGGCATGCATACTCACAGGGTAAACAACTGTGTGCCAGAACCCAGGGCTGCTGCAAAAAGTGACTTCTGCTTCGGGTACCTAAACACATCACCATGAATGTACTTCCACCCAGTTTCTTCTTGGTCATCAGCTGCTTCCTCATCATGGGCATATCTTTAACCAAAACAGTAAATGCCATAGGATAAGTACAAGCTCCTTAATTAATAAGTATGTTACCCAACAAAGTTTTTTGTTACATACTTGACAAAGTCATTTTTAAGGACGCGCATCAGAATAGTAGCAAGGAAACCAGTTAAGAGCAAAACTGTGACACAAGAATTAATGATAGAGAACCAGTGGATCTCCAAATGATGTGGTAAAGCTGAAGTCTGCGAGTACTTTTCCATCCTTTTCTCAAAAGGGATGTCTGTTTCCTTCCATTTTACAGAGTACATGAAGTCTACATCAATTTCCTTATCTTCAGTTATGTCCACTAGCGCATTGGGGTCAGTTCGTGCATTGACTTCAATCACACGGTCTTTGTTGTGATGGATGTCAAAATGAAGATGTTTAAATAGGTAATATTTGTACTCACTGGGGTCAGCTTTCCCCTCCTTATCTACCTTACCGATGAAACCCCAAATAGGTAGGTCATCATAGAACATCTGGAAGTAGTAGTCCTTGGCAACAGCATCACGGAATCTTGCAACTTCTTCCTTTGACAATGTCTTCTTGCAAACTAACTCGGTTTCTCGATCATTTGTGAAGTCAAGTTTGTATGGAGCAGTGACTAAACGATCTCCATTCAACACCTCACCAAGAGCTTCAGTTTTATCTTTTACATGACCTAAAGCAAGACCATGAATAGATACATATTCCAATGGTTGTTAAAATGTAGTCAACAATAAAAGCTAAAAAGGGCCAAAGATATTAGAGCAAGAGAGGGCAGAGAAATGAACCTGACCTGGAGAACAAAAAGGAAGATCAAAGTAGCGATATGTTTCACTGCAATTGACGGTAAAAACGTGAGATTAAGTGGAGAACAGTAAATGCAGCATGTGCTAGAGAAGTACAATCAGAAATATTTTGTCAGTTTTTGATAAGTAGAAGTAACAATCAGAGTTATTCAAGAGTTTAAACTGATTCACCGAAGTTGTTTCAGTTTATATACTGCATCAAAGGAGTCAATTTTCACTAACTCAATGCTTTGCACTCCTCAGAGTAAGTGCGAGAAACAGCTAAAGACACACTCCAGGGGAAGATGCATCAATTGCTGTTTAATTGCTGTAAGCAAGAAATCATTTCAGCAGCAATTTGCGAACAAAGATGCAGACAACTCTCCAGGGGAGAAATCAAAGAGAAGTCACTAAACGACCATTCCAGGAAACTGGTGAAACTGTTACAAAGAGCAAAAGAGATTCAACGAATCCTAGGGTTGGTGAAGAAAGTGTGTGAACAAAACATCCAAAAAAGGCACTTAGCACATGCTGTTTTTGCCTCCATATCTAGATACTCAGAGTGATCAGTATAGTTCCTGCTCCTGTTAAAGTGACCGCTGAGAAGTATCATCCACGGGGCAAGTGAAAAATTTCTAGCATAGCTACTAGGTAGTTCCGCTATTCTTTCTTAAAGGAATAAGGACACACCATATATCCACATTGTACATGCTTTTGACACCATCTTGGTGTATTAACAATACAATATATTGAATTATCAAAAGAGAGAGTGTGAGCATTGACACACACACAAAAGTTGAAAAGACTCTTTGTGAGTATAAGTATGTCCATTTTAGAACTTTGCTTGCAAACAAGTGTGAGGAAATTTATGGGTACTCCATACTACCATGCTCATGAATAAGCAAGTACCAAAATTCAGAACAAAATTTGAATCTTTCAATATCTAAAGCAAAGTGATTAATGCTACAATAACTCTTATGCATAGAGCTGTCTGCAAAGCTCTCAGGTTAAGCAAAATGGATGTAAGTACTCCGTTTTTCATGATTATATCTCAGTAGCTACCTTTCACCAAAATAATTTTCTGAACAGAGGACTAAGTGATGGTTTAGACTAGCTCTTGGAAGATAGGTCTGGCTTTCTCACTCTTATGAAGCTTCTTTTCCTTGTTCTACAATTGTTTGTCATTATAAAAACACCTATAACTTCAGTCAATCATATACAGAATATATCCTTAAAAATGCTAATGATATCTAATGTGCCAAGACACAAACTGAGCAAACATAAGAGCCGAAACAAGATAAAAGAAGTAGAAAAAGTCTTTTTCAAAAAACTACTGGCATGCACACCACAAAACTCTTTCCATATCCAAACATCAAAAGCATAAAAGACAAGCCCTTTGTCCCGTTCTCTTTTAACAGCACTCTTACAAAATGGACTACATTAAATTTGATCTAGCATGTAGAAGAACCAAGACGTTGGACAATGTCTTTCTCCTTAATTGTAGATATACAGATAACTCTCAGATGAAAAGATTCACAATACTCAATTACCAAGTAGACTCATCGACATACATTGAAAATTACTGTCTCAATCCAGCAAATCTCATATAAGTTTTCCCTGGAATCCATTCCAAATCTGTTTTTTCAGAAATTCAGCACGTCAAAATGTAAAGTTACAACCAAAACGTAAAAGAAAATCTCCCAATTCTCAGAAGATGACCAGCAAATATAAATTGAAACAGATCAACATTACACCCAAAATTCAGCAAATTCTCATCAAGTTTTCCCATTTTCAATCCAACACAGCCCAAAACAAAATCTTGACGTTTGCTCAAATATTCAACACAGACAACATGCAAGCTACAACCAAAAGAAGTTCACAATTCTCAGAAACAAAGGTGACCCAACTAATATACATTGAGAAAACTCAACAATACAGCCAAAACTTCAGCAAATTCTCAACAAGATTTACCCTTTCCATCCAGCACCACGCAAAACAAAATATTGACTTTTTCCCAGATATTCAACACATATAACATGTAAACTACATCCAAAAGAAGCTCACAATTCTCAGAAACAAAGGTGACCCATTAATGTACATCAAGCAAACTCCAATACACCCGAAATTCAGTAAATCCCGACAAGATTCCCCTGTTCATTCCAACACTATCCAAAACAAAATCTCATTTTTTACCCAGATGTGCAACACGTACAAAATGTAAACTACAACCATAGCAAGCTCGCAATTCTCAGAAACAAAGGTGACCCACTATTATACATTGAGCAAACTCAGCAATACACCCAAAATTCAGCAAATCCCAACAAGATTCCCCCTTTATTCCAACACTACCCCAAAACAAATCTCATTTTTTACCCAGATACTCAACACGTCCAAAATGTAAACTACATCCAAATAAAGCTCACAATTCTCAGAAACAAAGGTGACCCACTAATATACATTGAGCAAACTCAGCAATACATCCAAATTCGGCAAATCCCAGAAACATTTCCCCCAAAACGAAATCTTGAGTTTTCCCCCAAATATCAAAAGGCCTACAAAATGTAAACTACATCCCAAAAAAAGCTCACACCCACTAATACATATTGATCAAACTTAGCAATACACCCAAAATTCAGCAAATCCCAGAAACATTTCCCCCAATAATAATCATCCCAATACTACACAAAACAAAATCTTGATTTCTACCCAGATATAAAAAACGTACCAAAAACCAAAAAAAACTCATAAAAATGAAATCTTTAACGAGAAAAATGAAAAGGGTCAAAAGGGTTACCTCGGATTATGAAAAGGGCCAACTTTATTTGCATACAAAGGGACTTCTTCTCCAGATTTATACTTATGATCTGATGAATCCGATCTCACTTTCATAGCCCCAAAGAACAAAAGCACCAATACAACAACGTAATTCCCACACCCCATACTACTCTTCCTCACCATTTTTTTCAGTTTTTTTCTTACTCACATACAGAAGAAGAAAACAAAATACCAAAGATTGTTTCTTCCTTTGAAACTCTTTTTTTTAGGTACAGTGGATTTTTTGTGTAGAAGAGAAAGAGGGGGGAGTGGTGAACACGCGCTACTATAGCGAGTTTGTAACAAACGTAATGGTGACCTATCAAGGAATGACATGTGGATAATGATGTGTCAACTCTTTTTTTTTTTGATTTCTTCTTTCCATTTGATAAAAACGTGTCACCAAGGCTTAAAGGTAAGTTCTACATAGTAATGTTTAGATGAATATTATTATATGGGACATAGTGTTTGTCAATCAAGAACGTCCACATTCAGAAGATGACGGAACTAGAGATAAAGATGTTTAGTTGAAATTATGGACAAACTTAAGAGAGATATGATTAAAAATAAAGATCTATAAGCAAGGTGGCTTTCGAGGCATATAAAGAGGAGGTGCGTCGATGCATACATCAGTGGTTAAGGAGGCGTGAGGAGTTGAATGTAACATAAGTTGTGATCAAAGGTTGAGGTATTTAAGGGAGGTGTGTGATTAGATAGGACATGACAAACGTTTTAACTTACATCGGACATGACCCTAAACAGTGGCGGAGGCAGGAATTCTATCAAGGGGGTTAAAAATGTAACAACATGTTCCCGTCATTAGGAAAAAGCCAACGGGGAAGGAATTTGGGTCAGAAAACTTCTGAGTAGT
The DNA here is from genome assembly GCA_029582245.1 of Solanum etuberosum. Taxonomy (NCBI): domain Eukaryota; kingdom Viridiplantae; phylum Streptophyta; class Magnoliopsida; order Solanales; family Solanaceae; genus Solanum; species Solanum etuberosum. The sequence continues at coordinate 15,094 of JAJONR010013315.1, read as the reverse complement.
AACTTGGGAATTTCTAGCCTAGGCTAGACTTGGACGAAATCTGAGTCAGGTGAGGTCTAGGGAAATCTGGTAATGGATGGGGGATTTAATTATGAATTTGATCACATGAGTGGATAGCCAAGACGTTAAGGAGAATGTACGGCTTTACGAAATCGAATTCGGTTGAGTAGAACTCCTGAAACTGATCTTGGCGTGAAATGGTAGTTTTAGAACGGCAAGGGTTGAAGGTGTGTTCCGAAATGAGAGCTAGGAACTCAAATTCCGAGTTTCTATCTTCGTGCAAACCGCCGGGGCGGGGTTAGTTCCGCCAGGGCGAGGCCGCTATGGCGGGTTGGGGTCCGCGGTGGCAGGACAGTCGCGACTTAAATCGAGGAAAAACCCCAAAAACGTTATTTTCTGCAAAACTTCGTTCTTAAGAGCTAAAGGACGACCCAGAGCAGTTTCTTGACAGAGTTCCACGAATTCTAGCACTAAAGGTAAGAGAATTACTTCCCTAATCCATATTTTGATTCTTAGAACTTAGAATCTTGGGTAATTATTGTTGGGGAAGGGTTTTGGCCTGAAGTTAATGGTGGGAAAAGCCCTAATTGAATATTAGGATCTTGGGTTTGGCCTTGGATTGATAGTTTGATTATTATCCGGGTAAATTAGGTCTTGTTTATTGATCTTTGCATTACTTAACTGTTTTAGACCAAGAACAAGCTGAAAGAATCCGGAAAGGGAAGGCTCAAGTGTCTTAGGGGTATTCAGGCTTGGTTTCGAGGTAGGTGATGGTTCAATTTCTTGTTGTGTGATATATGCCGGTTAATTGCTTCATTGTATGCATGCATGTATGAGAATAGGGAAATGTGAATCGAATCTAATGAAATGATTATGTGTGCACGATTACATGTCATAAACCTGTTACTTGACTGTGTGACTATGGGTATTGTTCATTATGGGTGTGATTGTGATTGTGATTGTGATTGTGCTGACTGGACCGGGTGTCACGTTTCGACACATATATTGGATCGGGTGTCACATTCCGACACATATATTGGATCGGGTGTCACGTTCCGACACATGTATATTAATTGGATCGGGTGTCACGTTCCGACACATGTGTGGTTTATTAATTGAAAAATAAAAGACATGATATTATGTAAAAAAGATATCGAGTAAATAAGACTTCAAATTAAACACACATTATATAAATTAATTAAAATACATGATAAAATATAAGTTGTTACAAGAAAATCATATTACAAGTACACAAGAAAATTGTCTTTAATAATGGTCCAATTTTACAATATTGTCGATTAAAAGAGCTCATTATTAAATACTTAAGTCATAAACTCATAATTAATTCATCATATCATAAACAATATTTATGAATTAATTAACAAACTCCCTTAGTCTTATTCTTTTTATTAGCAACAAACTTCTTCCATGCTTCAGTAACCTCTAACTCCCATTCTCTATCCGTTTTATGATGTGCCACGCTGTCCCTACCGCTCGCCGCGGCCGCCTCCTCTGCCACGGCGAGCTTAGCTTTGACACGTGCTGGAAGCATGTCGAGCTCGTGGAGGACTTTAACGATGTCCATAACCTATTTGAAAAAAAATATGAACAAAAAATGTAAAAGATTAGGTTAAAACTTGAAACACGTTAGAAAATACTTTTCTAAAAGCGATATTTGAAGATATTATTATGAATTGAATGCAAACAGTTTTAGTGAATATAACAAATCTATGTCATCAAAAAAAAGTTTATTTACCTCATATGTTTCATTTTATATGACATTTTCATTTATCCGTCTATTAAAAAAAAAAAACATTTTTAAGTCTAAAAATAGGGACAATAACATTTATAGCCCTTCAATTATGGATTAAATGTGTGGTTTTGGTCCCTAATAATGGTCTAAAAAAAGGTTATATTTGAATTATTTTTTAGAACTATGGTTATTATCAAACATGTAGTAACACTATAAACTTAACATGTCATATATAAGTGGTAAAATAGTAAATTTGTGAATAAATCAAATGGATAAAATGTGCATATTTCAATCAATTAAAGGTTAAATGTGCTTATATATCAAAAGAATTACTATTAAAAATTTATCAATAACCGAAAGTCCAGAAGTTTCTATATTAAAATATTTTAACTTTAAACTTCATATTATAGTTGCAAAATATTTCATATCATATTTAAGACTACATATTTCAAAAATCTTTCTTTTACTTTTAAAAATTGCATCTAAGTAAACATCATCATATAAATTGAAACAACAGTTAAACAGAAATAGAAACATTACCAGGCGCTCCGCGAGTGTTCTGGAGAAATCTTCTCTAATGACAACTCTAAGAACTGTGATGTGCTGAGCATCTGGTGGCATAGTGTATGCTGGAACAATCCATCCAAATCTCCTTAAAGTTTCAGAAATCTCAAACTCATCATGTCTGCTATTGTCTTTAAGAGAAAATGCAACTAAGGGAACTCCAACTTCTTTGGAGACTATCTCAAATCGTCCTGTCTTTTCTAGTCCTTCTCTTAATACCCTTGCATTTTCTTGACAATTCTCCATAACATTCTTGTAACCCTGATTTAAAATAACAAGATCTTGAGTTTTAAAGCGAGTAATTCTTGAAAAATATATAGTTTTTATACACTGATAGTCGGTTAAAATGCATTGATAGCAATTTATATGTTGAATGATTTTCTAAAAAAGTGGTTGCATCGGTGTTGAATTGTTAATAGTATGTGCTTTTAGATGATCCAATATGGATGTGTAATAAAATCTTGAGTTTAAAGCGTATAATTCTTGAAAGATATATAGTTTTTATACACTAATAGTTTGTTAAACTACACTGATAGAAGTAACGATAGCACGCTATCTGTTGCTTGGATTTTTTTACATCCGTATTAAATCATCTATACTTTTAGAAGATCTGACAAGAATGCATAACAAAATTTTGAGCTTTAATATATGTAATTCTTGAAACTATATAGTTTCTATAGCCTAATAATCAAATAAGTTATGTTATTTGGATATTTTAAAAATGTTAGTTGTATTCAAGTCAGATCATATGAATATCAAGTATTTTTAATTGATCTGACATGTACACAACAATATTTTTGAAGAATCCAAAAATAACATGGAATTATTAAGGTTGTACTCACCTCATAACCCAAGCGAATAAGTTGGTAATATTGAGCAATTACTTGACTAGATCCTGCATGACAATACAGCAAAATATGATCAAATTCATAAGAGTAATTATACTCTTCATCTAGTTGGAGCATCATATTTCTTTATGATAAGTAGTATACAATATACTAAAATCTTATCAAATTTTCGAATGAATATTACACTACTAAAAATTAGTCAATTTTCAACAGACGTTTCACGAAAATTTCATCTTAAAAGCACTCGTTAGAGATATTTTCGATACACTTTAATCAAAAATCTCAATTTTCAGATTGATTTCTAGTAGTGAATATAGGACTAGTACAATGAGGAAGTAGTTTTGAGATTATTATTTTTTATCAACAATAAATTCATATGAATTAAGAACATAATTATAAAATTATCAAAAAGGGATTAATTAATTACCTTTAGAGAAATTGAGAGTGAAAGTAGGTTGATCAGCACCAAGATAATTAATATGGAAAATAAGTTCATCAGGCAAACCTTCTTTGTTCCTCCAAATGACCCAACCAATACCAGCATAAACAAGACCATATTTGTGACCACTCACATTAATACTTTTCACTAATGGCAATCTAAAGTCCCATTCAAGTTCTGGATAAATAAATGGTGCAATAAATCCACCACTTGCTGCATCCACATGAATTGGAGTGTCCCACCTATTGCCAATTAATTTCAATAATATATTAGTTAAAGATACAAATATTCAGACACGTAAAAGACTATTCAATAAATGTTAGAAGACGACCTACGACATCTGACAGTAGTTAGATGTTTGTCGTTAGTATAACTTGGAAGGTTTAAGACGATAAATGACGTTCGGTTCTCATTATCCATATATCATTTCATGTTTTCATGATGCTAATGTTAGAAGATGACCTACGACATTTGACAAACAGTTGGTATAACTTTGAAAGTTTAAGACAGTAAATGCCACACACCCGACTCTCAATATACACCCCCCTATTTTCATGTTGCTAATACTAGAAGACGACCTACAATATTCGATCTGAAGGGCGCCAAAACTATTGAATAGTATTATTCAGTCATGCTATAACTTAACAACCAAAAAACTCAACGTTTATAATGAAAGTACTAATGTTAGAGATTGAGATTTACCCTGTTTGTTTGTTCTTCTCAATCAATAGGTCATTCAATTTCTTTACATCTTCAAATTCTCCATTAAGAGTTGAACCCAAAATAGCAGCTACACAAATTGTGTTCTCATCCACCATTTCCACAGCTTTCTCAGGGTTCATCACATAGTATCCATCAGTCAACTTCACTTCCTTTAGCTCCACTTCAAAATATCTTGCAAATTTCTCCCAACATACCTGTTGAAATTACTAATTAGTCCCTCTTAACTCTTAAATTTTGGAAATAAATTCATGTATTTTGTAGAATCTACACTATTAGGTCAATTATAAGATTATTATAGATAGTCGTTCGTAAAAAATGTGTTGGATTCATAACCTGAAAGATAAAGCAGGTTACTTGCTATAACATGTTAAAATACATTGATGATACAATATGTGTTTATACTGGCAATGTATATAAGCTAAGTCCATGAGTATACAATCAGACTTCTCTTTAACATATACACTTCACTATAACAATCATTTTTTTCTTTCTCTGGAGCTGATTTTTCATATTATGTTATATTATATGTTCTTTATAACAGTATTTCACCATAGCAGTCAAAAAATATCCGAAAAAATAATGACATTATAAATAGATTTGACTATATATATGCGCGCACATACAATGTTGAGGAAATATGAGGAAAACATGTAGAAATAACGCTCATTGGTCACTTTTCAATTCAGTCTTTGAAAACTAACTACTGGCATATAGTTTCAAATTCCACAAGTGAAATTCAATAACAAAGTGTGTGGAGTCACATGTGTAAAATTTGAGACTACACGACAATGACTATTTTTCGATAATAGCGCTTATTAGCCACTTTTTGACTCAATCTTTAAAAACTAACTACTGACATATACGTAGTTTCAAATTCTACAAATAAAACTCCGTAAAAATGTGTGTGGAGCACATACGTAAAATTTAAGACTATACAACAATGACTATTTTTCGATTACGGGGACCAAAAAGTGGCTATATGTGAAAGACCATACCTGGACATTGGCACCAGTAACAATGTTGGGCTTATCATAGGGCTTTCCTTGGGCTTTCATTTTGTTTTGCCATTTTCTCTTAAAGGCCAATCCAGCAAGCATAATGGCTTCTGAAGATCCAACTGTTCCAACTCCAACTGCAGTTTCTCCATCTTCAAGTGGTGCATTAAATAAGTGCGCTATCATGTTTACACATCGATTCTGCAAAATAAAAAATAAAAAATATATATCATGATGTATCGATTTTACAACTTTACTTGATATGTAAAGAGGATATGTAGATTCTAACATTGCAAAAACTCGATGTGAAAGAATAACATAGTAATAAATCTATTGATAAATACATCGTAAAATCGATAGATATCTATTAATTTTGTGACACGTATATGTATTTGTTGTAAATATTATGTCATAAATTTGTGTTTTTCTTGTATGAGAAGAGGTAGAAAATACTTATATAATACTATAAATAAATAAAGTACTAGGGAGAAGAGTTACTGTCATTTTTCCAAATTTGATTAATTTCATCATAATATCATTAAAAAGTTGTCAATTTTATGGTGGACCACAAAATAATATTATTAAAATCATATTTTCTAGAATCTTTTTTTGTGTATTTTTATCATTTTTGACACTTATTAGACTAGTTTGTGTCTAGGTTGTTGAAAAGTCCAATTGATTAATTACGATGTACTATGCTTAGGAGAAATTAAACAAATTCAATCATCTCGAAAACGATTTTAAACTTCATATAATCATATTTTAATTTGAATAAATCAACTGTCTAATTAGTCTAAGTATAGCACTTTCTAATTTATTTATTTTTAGTCCATCTGAGTTTTTTTGACTTTCAATTACAACTTTACTCATAAATACCGTAAGATAATTTCAATTACAACTTTACTCATAAATATCATAAGATGGGGCTCTTTTTTTTTTTCCATATCTAGTACTAATTGTAGTCTGATTAAATTCATATTTACATGTTATATGGCCTATTAACAGCATAGAATACATTTACATCATCATCATCATTTTTTAAATAAGTATTTTTTACGATAGCATCATGGATAACACATAGTAATGCAAGGCTCAATATACGATCTGATGTAGTATTAATCTAAGCTTAATTACCTGATTAATAAGACTATTTTATGTAGTATTAAAAGAGACATGTACACAAGTAAATGAAATACTAATGCTAAAACTTTATTCTTCTACCTAACTTCTAAATATATCGAAATCCTGAATAATGAAAAAAATTGGACTGGTAGCTACATTTACAAGATTGAGATTCGTAATGTGTTAATAGGTTAATAAGGTAATGTGGGGATGACGCCACGTCAAGTCCACATGACTTTTATGGTTGGACCACACACGTACTACAATGACAATTACTAATATTTCTTGGCCTACTATTGGCCAAACCACCTGGGCACTAGGGCCAATGTGAGTTGGATCACTTAGCCACGCTTCATAATTAGAAAAACGAGCACCGTGGAAATACATGCCGCTCAGCCAAAGAAAGATGATGGAGAGTTGACCTCATTACAAATAGGAAATAATGTTGTCAAATCGAGCCTATTTTGAGGGCAACACTTTCAATATAATTTTTTTTTATAAACTTAAACTCGAGATATCTGATAAAGCATAGCCTATATAGATCCAAAACTCCAAAGGGACATAAGATAACGACAATCCAGTGAAAAATAATTGAGCAGATTTAATTATTATTTTATTTTATATTATTTTTTTAAGGTAAGTAAGAGACTTATGGACTAGTAAAAACACACTCCTCTAATGAATTCGAATTTATTCAAACTTTAATACAAGTATTAAATACCTAATGAAAAATCGAAAAAAATCTCTCTAGAATTTTATATGTAAGTCGGCAGCACTTCAAAATAAGGTACAAAGTAAATACCTTTATTATAAGAAAAAAACCATTAAAATTAAACCACTATAATTTCGGAATACACGACTTTATCAAAGAAATTTATCATCTATTATATATATATAAATAAAATTTTAATTTTATATATACAATTTAATTTTTCAACGAAGGTTTTCAACGAAGTTGTAGATAGAGCACTTAGAATGAAGGATATTATTTGCATGTGTATGAACAGAAAGAAAAAACGTGTGGGGGCCTATAATGCGTTGAAAGATCACTGTAACAACCCATACTCTTTACTTATTCGCCATATTCTATTTTGTTTCGCTCTCGATATTTATTTTGAGTTTTGATTAATTTAATTTTGTTCGACGTGAAATTTATTAAAAGCGAAATCATTTTCTATTGGGACTTTTTTCATTGTAAGGGCTCGAAATATAAATTTTTTGATTGAAAATGGAGGATCCTATATGCTTATTTTGTCACTATCCTTGATGGTGTCTATTTTCTTTTTAGCTAAAAGAAATATCGTTCTTTTGTTAGATTTTTTTTATTGTCAAGACTAAACATTGAACTTGACATTTTATTTTATTTTAATTTATTAAAGGTCGAGAAATTTCGTGTGTCCATCATATCAAAATCTTGGATGGCTCTTATTTTCTTATTTAGCACTAATTTTTTATACCATTATACTATTCAAAACTTTAAATCTTTGAATTTTAAAAAGTTTCGAAAGAAATTATGACTTTTATGAAAAGTAATAATTCCCTATTAGACTTAACACTACTAATTTTTTTAACACTTTTTTTTTATATATATATTATTAGCATAGTTTGTGTGTTTGGACGAACTTAACAGTATTGTTGTAAATCATGTATTTGTCTTAAAGAATTTATTAAATTTGTATTATTAACCTAAAACTTGATTCTCAACAGGTAAATTTTAAATCCTGATTTGTTTCTATGTATACTTATTTTATCATCATAATGATTTGATTGTGTAAATATCTTACCGAACTTGTGGATGACCTTATACTTACTCCACCTACCTAAACTTTTTCTTTTTATTGCTTTGATTGTGTAAATATTGATCTCTTTACATTGTCAATACATAAAACTTAAACTTCGAGACGACGGAAAAAAATAATACCTGAAGTTCAGTGGTGACAGGATATTCATCCATGTCAACATAATTTTTGTTAATGGAATCCATCATCAATTTGTCACATTCTGGTTCCATCCATGTTGTCACAAATGAAGCTAAATTCAACCTTGGATTTCCATCTAACATAAGTTCATCATTTATAATTTGATAGGCTGCTTCCTTTGGTATTGAATTTTCTGGCATCTTAAACCTAAAAAATAAAAAAATTAGATCAAAAAAAGTTTTGAAAAGAAACTCTAACTTTAAGAATATATACAAAAGAAGATAATAAATTTGTGTTGGTACGACATAAGTCATTTAAATGATCTGTTTTCTGAAAAATCTTTTTCAGTATTTGGTTGATGAACGAAAAGTATTTTTTTGAGGAAACACATTTTTTTATGAAAGATCTATGATGATATTAGCAAATCAGATAGTGTTTTGATGAAATTTGAGAGACTTCAGACTTTATGCTTGGATTAATCGTGAATCAAAAATAAATATGAAATGATTTTAAGAAGAAAAAAAAAAGAGAGTGTTGAATCTTGTGTTAAAATTAGAGATATGTTCGATGTACTGAAATGTCATTTAATTTAATTGTCTTAAACATGACACATATGTAGGAAATTTGAATTCACAAGTTACCAGAAAAAGGAATGAGACATTTTATTTTTCTCGACGATCAAGCACTAAGAAAATAAAAAGTAACTTATTTTGCTACAATTTTTTCACGAAAAATATTTTCCGTCATACCAAACACATCCAATGATGAGTAAATTCTTTAAGTAGAATGGATAACTTTTGTTGCTAAACAATTAAAAAATAAACGATAGATCACAATCATCAACAAATAATCCTTATTAGCTACGAACTATTTAGCAATAAATAACGTATTATCAATACCTTGGAAGAGGAGTTCGAACATATCGAGACGCGAAAGTCGAGTGAATGGACATGTCACTTTCCGACGCTATCTTGGACAGAACCATGGTGGCGTAGTGGTGGTACTACGACGGAGAAATCCAAAGAGTAAAGCAAAAGAGAGAAAATGGAGAAAAAGAAGATTTTTTTTTTCTTGAAGAAGAAATGTAAAAGAAGAGTCAATATATAGAATAATGAAATTTGGAATATGTGGAAGGACTTGCACGTTATTATTGAAACTTAGAATTTAAGTTATAAGTCTATAAACATCGTCGATAATTTTATTTGTTGTAGCAGATAATTTATCTTATTTTAAAATTATTAAATTCAATATTTAAGTAGATTTATCGGTAAATAATTTTTAAACGATTTGACTATGTGTTAGGTTGTTGATATTGATTTTTATAAGTCATATCATTCAATATAAAAATTAAAAGAGATATTTAGTGACAATAAATTATTTTTTAGATGTAATTAAATTAATATCATTATATCCAGAATCACTAAAATTTCTAATGGCATTATTTATATAGAATACTGATTATAACTTATAAATACCTATACTATTTATTATTGTCGCTCAATAATTGGTACAAAACTATTTATTAGTTGTAGTAATAGAAATTAGTCTCATTCAAAAAAGTTGATTACATATATTTATTTATTTTAAAAAAGAAGAATATAATAAAGGTAGCAATATAATTATTATGAGAATTTTAATGCAATTAAAGGTAAGAATAACAATCTGGACTTTTAACTTTATAAGTTGTAAATGTAATGATGCTGCTAAAAGTATATTATAAAGATTTTGAATTTTAAATTCCACAATTAATTTTATATATTAATAATTAATAATACTCCATAAATACTACTAGCTTTTGTACTTCAACTACGTATTCATTTATTTAAAGAAAAAATAATTTACAATATAATAGCTTTAATTGAATATATTTTTGTGTTGAACAGCTACAAATATGTTATTGGAATTTCAGATATTTTTACCGACTTTTAAAAAAATAATAATCATAAATTGGTTGTCCACTTGCTTTTTTAGGTCTCTCTCATGATTAATATTTTGTCTAATTATTTATACTATCTTTTTATCAAGCTCAATATATATATCAATCATCGAACAGAAAAGTAAAAGAAAAAGTCATTTATGAAGATTTGGTTTTACACAAATCCACATATGCACATGCTTCAATCTTAAGTGACAAAACTATAAAAATTTAAAAAAATCTTATAATATATTTAATTTCAAGAAATAAGTAAAATAGGAGTAATTAAATTAAATGAATTTTTACTTCATTGGAATATGTGAAACGTCGGTGATACGATAACACCTTCCCACATGTTACAAAAGAATCTCTCTATATATATATTGATTTTTATTCTTAAATAATCTTTCATTTTAATTTAAGAAAAAGACAAGTGGATACCAAATAAAACTTAAAACAATTAATACTATACCAAAATAATTTATTTGAACCAATCAATCAAGAACCATTAAATTATTAATTTGCTTCCTCCACCTAACTCATTATTTTCATAATTAAATAATATCTCAGGTACTATTGGTACATATATATTCTCACTACTGCACATAAAAGATTATGCGGTAATAACTATATTATATTTAGCGATAATACTCTATATAAATACCGCTAAATTTTTTAGCGATTCTTGATATAATAATGTTAGCTCAATTATTATTAAATATTTTAATGACAATAAATATTATCGTTAAAAGAAAAATTTATTGTCACGAAGTGTCTATTTTGTGGTAGTGTCTTGTTGTATGTTTTTCCTATTTTTTTCCCTCTTAACTAAACAAAAATTATCTTAAAAATGGTAAAGAACTAGACAACTATTGTTTTAGTTAAAAAAATAAAATGAGTAGACTTCTTTGCCCATGATATGAGAAAAGTAGACGTACATAAAGATAATATTAATAAGTTGAAAATTGATTTATATCTACTTTGGTCAATAGTGGAGGACTAATAAAAGAACATGACCCAAAGTTCATGCCAACATATCATTATCATTTATTTATTTAAATTAAAATAATTTCACTTTATACTTGGCACCACTTGTTGTGTTGATGCCTTGATTGAAGGAGACAAGTGCCAAATTTCTGAAGGACAAAAAAATTGTAATAATTGCACACTAAGGTGTGGCTTCCAAGATTAGTGAGATGAGTGAAACTACTCGATATTTGTGTAACGAGATTATTACAAAATAAAATCGATCAAAACACAGTTATTATGACATATATAATAAGAACGAATAGAAAAAGAAAATACACATTATATTTTTAGATAAATTCTACTTAGAAATGAGAGTAAAATGGATGGGAGGGACTAGCAAGCTTCCTAATTTTTTGTTATATTTTGGCATAATATTGACTATTGAGAAGAATTTACAATTTAAAGTTTGACTAATTAAAGGAATGTTCGACTTTAAAATGTATTTTGCTTTTGTCTTCTTTCTATCACCGTTATAGGAGCGTATGTATGTGTTCACATTTGATTAGTCAAAAATATTTATGAAATTCTAATATAAATAATAAAAAAAAGGACATTAGAAAAGGTAATTTAAAAACAAAGTCGAAAAGTAGCATTTGATGATGCAATGAATAACGTTGATGATTTAATATTAAAAGTGACACTTGTCGAGTTTCAACATAAAATGTAAAAGACTTCTATTAAAATAAAATTAATTTTAAGAAAATAAATTTTACATAATTCGAATATAAATTAGTTAGGTAAGTAATTGTTGGATATATAGATGAAAAAAACTTTTGTGCGAAAGTGGGATTTCCTCTAACAAGTCTTATGTAGACCGAATCTAAATTAATCGAACCACTTTTGAGAATATTATAAGATGATTATAAGAGAATTAAAAGTGATGAGAAATGGCCATTAGAAAGTGTATATATCACTCTACCGCTTAATCAGAAGTGTCAAGTTAGAATATGTAAATAGCAAAATCCTTAATAGAAAGTGTTTTCCTTAACTGATTTAATTGATCTTATATAATGTGAATTTAGATTAATCAAAAAAATAATTGTCAAATATCAAGTAACTATATAAAAAGTGATAGAATTTTATATTAGAAGTCAAGTTTGAACAAGTAAACCTCACTACAAGCTTAGAAATTTCCACAAGCCAATTTCAACATTTAGGAAAGAATCTTCCCCACACAATACAGGGTTCATATTACAATTACAACCGTTCGTCTTCTCCTCCTTTCTATTGACGTTGATCATGACCTACGTTATCATACAATCTAACAACAACAAAAATATCTTCTCTTCTAAGTTTGAAAACTTCTATTATATGTATGACTTGAACTTATTTTATAATTTTAATAATGTTTTTAACAAATTATAAATATTTTTGTTCTAACGATATGAAAAATATTTATATAGTTAGTAGTATTTGAAATCCATTAATTTACTATATTTGTGATATTAATTTGTTCCATTTGGAAAGTTCTAGAACTTCTATTACAAAAATATCTCAATTTTTTATTTTGACTTAATTGGAAATGTGAAAGAAAAGAAAAATAAAAGGAGGAATAATGGAGTTGGCCAGACATGACGAAAAATTGATGTCAACAATAATTTACACTTTCCTTCTTTGTTTGGACATTAAATTTCAATAATTTTGAATTATATTCCTTAGATATATAAAAACAAAAAACAAAAAAAAATATATTCTTAAATGTGATTTCTTTCTTAATTTATAGAATTCATTTACAATTTTATCTGATTAATTCAAATTCGCTTTGTGTATAGGTCTTTAAAGAAGAAAATATTTTCTATCAAGTTTTTTTCCTCATCGTTAGAACTAGAGATCTCTGCTCCAGGATGAAATAATCACATCGACTCACCGCAACTCTAGGTGGTTGTTGTAGTGAAGTTGAGTTCTTCATTGATGAGTTCAACACTTACCATCAAAAAGGGCAGATTATAAATTAAAAGTATATGTTTTACTTCACATGAATTCAAATTAATCAAACTAAAAAATATAGGTTACCTAATGAAAAATAAATAAAAAAAATCTAGCATCATGTGTGGCCATGTTACCGGCCATTTTTTTTAGACAAACAAACAATTAAAACCAATTGCAAACATGTTTTTTTTTCCTTGAATCTTTGAAAGGAAAGAAAATAAGAAAACGATTTTTCAGAATTTTTTTCTTAAACATAGACCTCTGGTTAAGGATGAAATAGTCATATCGATCCACCACACCTTTATGGTTGTTGTATTTAAGTTGAGCTCTTCATTGACGAGTACAACACTTGCCACCATAAAGGGAGGGGTGATAGTTTTTTTCATCCTTAACTAAAGATCTTTAGTTTCAGTTCATTGAATTAGTAGGACCATATAAATTATAATTTTCGAAATATCATAACTTTTTTTTCCAGAAAAATACCTTTTAGTTAGAAGCGTTTTTACTCTTACTCAACGTGAATTCAGATTAGTCGGACTAAGGATTTTCGGATACCTAATGCTAAATATCTAGCATTCACGTGCCCATGTTACTGACAATTTTTGTATTTTTGGAGACAAACAAACGATTTAAACCAATTGGCACACATCTTACTTGAGAATCTTATCATGTAAGAGGTTAACTATAGTGAGTCCTAAGAGAGGTAGAGGTTGACGAAGAAGGATTGGAGACAGTTGATTAAACAAGACATATCACACTTATAGGCTACAGCTTATCGAGAACATGATTTTATATAGAAGGATATGGAAGTCAAGAATTAGGGTAGAAAGCTAGTAGATAATCGAGTGTAGCCAAATTTCTCTTATTAGTAACATTATTAGTACACTCCTACTGTATTATTTGTTGTTGTTGCGGTTCATTTCTCCATTATTTTCTATATGGTTTCTTCACCACTGTATATTTTTTTTAATGATCTGGATTTATTATGTTATACTTGAGCTAGAGATCTATTCAAAATAGCCTATGCAAGGTACGAGTAATTAGTAAAGTTGCAACACACTATCCTCCCCAAACTCTGCTTATAGAATTTTCACAGAATATATTATCGTTGTTGTTGTTGGTATAACTTAAATCGACTTGCCTAGGAACCACTTAGGACAGTTTACTAATTACTAATGACATGCAAAATACAAATGACAAATATGAAACATTACACACTAATCTTATTATGCATCAAGATCATTAAAATCAACTGAAAATTAAAAGTTTATTTTCCACGTGGTTAAGGGTGGATTAGTGAATAATGATGCACTAGAGCCATAATACAACAACGACGACACCTTAATCACAAACAAGTTCAGATCGTCTATATGAATCAATCCTCAAAGTTCTGGCAAAATGTCTTTCTCCTCTAAGCGGAAACCTATCTGGAAAGAACAGATAAAAAGAAGAGTCAAAGAAAGAACTATAATGATTATAACAAAAGGCCGCTAGACACGCTGTCTAGAGGTATAAATTCGATTAAAAGAAATGATGATAGTAAAGCAGTATAACATGTTGATTTTTGGCTCTTTTCATATCCCACATCGGTGGGTTTAAGTTGGGGAGGAGGATTTGGAGGTTATAAATTAACCTCCTCCCCTTCATTGTATCTCATCCCAAACTTTGTATCTCTTCTCCTCTATTAATTAAATAGTCCAATTGGGCGGTGCTTGGAGATTAAGCTAAATTAGTTGAACTCCGTTAACAAAATTCTGGTGTTCTTTTTAGTATTCAATATTATTTGTCGGGTGTTTTTTATTTTGTTGCTTTTGTGGGATAAATTACCCGATTTTTCCCAACAAGTGGTATCAGAGCC
>JAJONR010013314.1:0-16413 GCA_029582245.1 Solanum etuberosum | reverse complement strand
ACAGTAGCTAGTGGTGAGATCACAAACTCATCCCTTTTAAACAATACACAATCATATCTTTCATCAAGAAGAACAAATTAAAATTATTAACTCGAATTACAAAAGTAAACTAAATTCACATAAGGCACATCTAAATTGAGCTAGAATGACAAAACAAATTTAAGAGGAGAGGAGAATTACCTTCTTCGGAGCAGCGTTCTGGGACGGGACGAGCAAGGAGATGAGTTCCACCACACAAGCACGAACCGGACAGCAAGCGGGAAGCCTAGGCAGCCACTCAAGCTCGAACTAACTTAGAAGAACAATGGTGATCAAGCTAGAAGAATGAAACTCAAACGGAAACTAACTCTTCTTTCTTTATTTTGAATGTATTTCGTATATATCGTATAGCTATTTTGCTGTATTGTTTTCTTTTTCCATTTTTGAATTACCAACCCCTCAAAAATGAAGAAGAAGAAGGGTTTATATAGAAGGAAATTCGGGTTCGAAAAATGGGGGGAATACCGGCAGAAAAGAATGAAAATCCTCAAATTTGAAATTCGAATTCGCTTGAGGATAAGGGACGACCTGGAATTCGTACAAATCTCCAACGGAAAGATGATGGAGGCCATTCGATTCTCGATCAAGGACGAGTGAGATGCGGAGATTGCTCCATCTGGCATGATTCGAGAAACGGTTTTATACGGAGAGGACACGACGAGAGGAGAGAGGGAGAGGAATCGGGGGCTACGTGCGAGGTAGAAGGACTGTTGGTCTCGCGGTTCTGGACTGGGTCTCGATTTTCTGGGCTTTGCGACTTTGGTGCTGCTCGAGTTTTCTGGGTTTGCGTCTGAGGAAGAAGAAGGGTGAACAATATAGGGGTCGGCTTTCTGTTCTCTGGACTCTTCTTTGAGAAATAGAAAAATGGGCCGGGTCAGGGGAGGATTGGGCCGGTTGGAGTTGCATTGCAAAGCCCCAAGGATTAAGAATGTAGCCAAATTGAACTCATTTAGTAAATTCAGCTAGTAATTAAATAAGACGAATTAATATAATTAATTAACGAGCTTCTTAATCTTAACAAATTAAGATAATTAACTTAATTATAAACTAATTAACTCGAAATATAACCTATAATTAAACTAAATTAATTAACAAACTAATTAAGTAAAATTAAAGTCTTTTTTGAGACGATTTTCAAATATTCATAAATTATGCTAATTATATATAAATATGCAGAAATATGTTATTATTTGCAAATTATAAAAATTTACAAGATCATTTTAAAAACTTGAAAATTGTTTTGAATTTTATAAATATAATTATTTCAAATCGTTGGAAATCAAAGAAGCTCGAAAATTAATTCGCATCGGGGACGGTCAAAATTGGGTGTCAACATACACCTTGTTGCACGTGACCAGTGCATCCTTAACAACTTTAGGTGACGCAGTGGCCGTGGCTACGGCCACCGCGATGTAAACGAGAAGCAAAGGGAATAGTTGCTTGTTAAACATTGTTGAGATGGCCAGTATAATGTGTGATTTCCTTATCAATTATTGTGTGTAATAGCTATTTATGAACCCACGGTATGATAATTGATATGTCAAGTTGGGCCATATTATAAGACATCAAAGGTTTTTGGCCTCATTTCTTTACCCTCCATCCGTTCTCATTCCCCACCCTGTCTGGCTCCCAACTTCCAACTAATAGCAATCATGTTTTTTTTTTTATTGATTTTATTGGTAATAATATTTTTTTAATGTAATTTTCAAATATATGATAGATTATAAGGAAAAACAGAACAAAGAAAATTAGACAAAATTAATATTAAGTTACTATTAGCTAGAAATTAAACAGGCATGTCGATTGACAGTTGACTGCTTTAATAACGGTATACCTATTGTTGGAAATATATTAATTATTTATTCATCCTCTATGAATATTTTGAGATAGAATTTTATTTTTATTTCGTGTTTATAAATTATACCCAACAACAACAATAACATATTCAGTAAAATCACATAAAATGGGGTTTTATTAGAGTAGAGTGTATGTTGTACGCAAACTTTACCACTACCTTGTGTGGATAGAGAAACTATTTTCGAAAGACCTTCGGCTTAAGTACGTACATCAAACTCAAGTAAAATAGAAGAAACAATGGAAGAAAAATAGTGTAAAGTCTAAAAAAAACAATAATAACATCAAAATAATGTGATTATCCAAATACACTAAACATATGACAAAAACTAAAGAGAACGACTAAACCTTAATATGACAAGATAAAACTCAATTTATATTAATCTTTTACCCTAATACACAAACAATAATACGCAAATTGATGGGAGCGGCTTTGCTCCAATAAGTGTAAATGCATTGGTAAAATATGTAAGGCTGGGATTCTTTCCATTTAATGCTAAACACTATTTCAGTCTGCAATTGACAAACCAAAATGATTATTAGTTTTGTCGTCTTCTTTTATGGAGTATTAAATTAAATAATAATTTTTATTTTCTTATTGTTTCGATTTATATGTTTTAGTTCAATTTTGAGTCAAATAATATTTTATTTATTTATAAAGATTTTTTCATATGTTGTTTTAAATTATATGTTAGTTTGTTAGCATTTTAATATTAATATTTTGTAATTAATTTGCTTAGTTTTGGGGTCAAAATATTGCATTTCCATGTTGCTGTCAATCTACGGTTGGCGAGGGGTTTTTCTTTTACTGTTGTAACATTTATGTTGGTGCAGGCAGCATCTCTTAGCCGTTGGTGACCATCATTTCTCCTCTATTCTATCTCCATTATCTCACTCTTTATTTCTCATTATTCTTTTTAATTTATGTAACATCTAGGTCATTTATCTTTAGTATTTATTATCTCATTACTTCATATTCATTGTTAGGAAGATTTCCTCAACTATAAATAGTGATGATCTTCATTTGTTTTGGACTCAAAAAAATATATAGTGTATACAAGTTTGTCAAAAGAGAGTTCTTATTAGTTGAATGGAGGTTTTCTTTTTTGGACCTTTTGGATTCAACTCTTGCCTAAAATTTGTTGAGTTATACTTTGTGATTAGACTGTTGTATTCTGGAGGAGACAAGTCAAGAAAAATGACTGTTAGACCGGTGAAAAACATTTGTTGCAGTGGACTTAAATCTCCTTAAAAAAGAGCGAGATATCCACGCTTCAGCCTGAAGAGATTTTATTTTCTTCATTTTATTTTAATTGTAATTTATAATCTTGTAATTTTTCTCCACGTAGAACCTCAGACCAACACCTTATGTCACGATATCGTCAAAATTATAATGATTATGTGGTACAATTAAAAAAATTGTCATTAAATTAAATGTAACAAAAAATAGGGTATAAACTAAAAGAGAATCTCAGCCTTTCATATTTACGAAGACACGTGTTAATCATCTATTAATGTATTGACACTTACTGGAGCAAATAATAATGGAGCAAGTGTTGGTATGTTGGAGGGTGTTATGAGTAGAGTTTGTTTCTTGTTTTATAAGAGAGTTCATTTTTTTCTCCTTTTTAAGAAATTTATTTTTTTTAGAGAAATTTTTTGAACTATCGAACATGAAAAATTTGGAAAACTAAAATGTTTTCCTTGATACCAAATACATCCTAAATATATGTCCTTTTAATTTATTTTTTAGTTAACTAAGATTAAGATAATTGGTCAAGTGTATACATTTGATACAAATAAATATATACCATACTTCTCACACACAAAAAAATAATCTAATACTTCAATTTTTCATTTTTGGCTCTTTATCTTTTCAGTTTCTTCGAGATTTTTTTTATTTTTTGGTTTTCTATTTTGTCTTCGATATCCCCATTGAAGTTTAATTGCATTTGGATTTACCCCGTGTAGGACCCCATTTGGGGTGGGCGCTTCCTACCAAAAATATTTTCATATCTAAGGCTCAAACTCAAGACCTCTGATTAAGGGAATAGTTGTCTCATCCACTGCACTACATCCTTTGGTGTCATTTGTCAATTGTTCCGAGATCGAGTCTCTTAGTTTTCCTATTTCACTCTAAATTTCTATAACTAATTGCTAAAATAACAAAGCATACGAAATGTGATATTATTCGAGTTTATTTAATAGTGTCTTGGAAATAAAGGGACATAAATATCCCACTCTCACTAAAATAACAGGTAAATAAATTCATAGAAAATGTCTCTTAAGTGATCTTTGAGCAATCAACATTTGGACTAATCTGGTAAGGAACATTAGCCTTACATATTCCAGGGAGTTGAGAAGCACGGCCAATTTGAACTCCATTAGCACTTGAAGCAAGGCTCTTTATGCATTTGCAAGCGCTTTGGCGGTCAGCTGTGGTACCCGCAGCAACGAGGAGAGATTTAAGCCCACTACAACATGCTGAAGGCATGGTTGGTCCACCATTTAGCACAAACCCAAGACATGGTTCGAGGCTAGTATACACCGTGTTGCACGTGACAGCTGCATCCGTGGCCGTGGCGGCCACCGTGACGCAGATGAGAAGCAAAGGAAATAGTTGCTTGATTGACATTGTGGAAATGGAACTTGTGATTGTGTAATTTTTGTTATGAATGTATATAGCTATTTATAAACCCAAAAAATGTTTGGTATAATTGATTTGTTATGTTAGCCCATATCAAGACACCAGAGGTTTTTGGCCTCATATCATACGGTAATTGATTAGTTATGTTAGCCCATATCAATAAATATCGATCAATCATGTAGTTAAATATTTATTGCAGACACATTAAATAAGGTAGTTGATAGTTTTGTACTCCCTCCATCCCTTTTTATATGTCATCTTTTTACTTTGCACTTGCATTAAGAAATGATGTAACTTTACCCTTCTATTCTTATTTAATGTTTTCTTAAGTCAACTTTATAATAAATGATGAATATATTTCAAGATTAATTAACTACTCTATCAAGGGTATAATAGGCAAAATATGGTAATTTATGCATAAATTTTATAAAATGACAAGTATTGTGGTCTAGCTATTTATAGAAAGGGATGACATATAAAAAGGGACGGTGGGAGTACAAGAATGTTCAATTTTATAAAAAAGAAAAAGTAATATTAGTAGACACGGTAAATATGTCCAGGAAGATATAGTAAACACTTCAAAATTCTCAAATTTACAGCATTATCACAAATCATATTCATAATTGTAGTTCCCCTAAACACAAGTACCCAAGAGTTAATTCTTATCATACAAAAAAGGTCACTTTAGGTTTCTCTCTTCTGATTATAAATGAAAATTATATGATCACTTATGGAAAGATGTGATTATTTATTCTTTAAGGATATACCTATTCTTGAAAATATGTTAATTATTTTTTTATTCTCTATAAGCTTTTTTTTGGGTAAAAGCTTATTTATACAAGGGTTTACATTTAATCTAAGACATATTTTATCTTTTATAAAATCATAATTAAGTGATATGTATGTTTGCAATAAATTTTAAAGTGATAAAAAAATAAAGGATAAATTATAATAAAAAATAAAATATGAAGAAGCATAATTTTATTGTCAAAATAATATGAGTACAATTATGTTCTTTCCTTGATTCTTTTCTCTAATTTTATCCATGATTCAACGATTGTTAGTAACGTATTTTCGAACGTAGGATGGTTTAGACCTCTTTGAAAATGATTTGATCTCCATGTAAAGAAGATTTCGTGGATCTTCTTAAAGTATTTGATTTTCAAGAAGAGCCCAACTATGACTATATCTCGATCTCGTTACGAACATCCCAAGAGTTTATGAAATATTCGATATGCTTCTTTAAGAGAATATATAACCCTTTATATAGACTTGAGTTAGAGTCAGGGTAGAGTAGTCTCTAAGAATCCTAAATGATATTGAAATTATCTTGTAGAATCCCACAAAATTTCATTGTCTACAAATATCCCTACTTCAAGGCTATTTGAAGTGTAGACTAGATGAAAGTCAAATATGAGACTTGAATTACCCACAAATAGAGCTTTCATCTTTGTGGTTTTTTGACTTAAATATTTGCAAATATGATTTGTAGAGATGAGATGAAGGATCCACTAGGCATGTCAGAATTTGTAGACAATAAAATTTGTGTAGAGAAAATAATAATCCAGACGGAAAAATATAGCAATAATCATAATAACTGATTTCAAATATAATGAGTTGTTAATTACAATCTTTAGGATATTCCTCTGATTCTTCCAACAACAATATAAATTATGATAAACTTGAATTTGATTTGATTCAAGGGGTGGAATAGCTTGGTCTTCATGAATTTTTGTCTTGAACTTGACTAGACTTTTTGCTACGAACACTTGGATATTTCTCACAAATAATTAATTTAAATTCTACACTACGAATTATAATCTTATCTCGAACGTTCTTCTAATCTTGACTTATATAGAGAAAATTAACGACCTTTCTTCATGAGCTCTCTTGCTTCTTGTTATCAATATCCGACCCTTTTTTTGAATTATGAAGACCATACTTATAGTTATAGAATGAAAGAGTTGTGGTGAGGACAAACTCCTTTTGGCCAATTAGATTGGAATTGACATGACGATACTTGATTGGTCAAAACATGTCACTTGTATGTATTACATGACATATTTTCATTTGGCGTTTGATTTTGACTAGGCATATTGTATCATTTTGATATGTGACATGTTCCTATTGGCTCTTTTATTTGACTTAGCATGTTGAGCATAATAACATGAGTTCATTATTCGTGACCCAAATCAATGGAACTAGCTCCAATATATAAAATTGAACTGGACTTATTAAATAAACAATCAAATTGGATTAACCTACTTATTTAATTATTCGGACTAATATATCTTAACTTGTTTTATTTAAATTTAAATGTAACAACGCTTTACAAAAAGTGAAATTATGTGAGATTATATTATATTATATAAACAGACACATCAATAGATTCTTGGAAATAACATAAACACAAACATATTCAATCTCATTATGAAGTGACGGGGTAAAATTCAGAAAAAAGTTTCTTATTTGACCTTAGAGCAGTCAAAATTTGGCCTAATCTTGAAAAAGGCATTGACCTTACATATTACAGTGAGTTTAGAAGCACGGCTGATTCGAGTATCTGTAGCGTTTGAACGAACGTTCTTAAGGCATCTGCAAAAACGCTGGCGGTCAGCTGTGGTACGTGCAGCTCTGTGGAGAGATTTAATCCCACTGCAACATTCTGATGGCACGCTTAATACGTAGCCAAGACATGGTTCGAGGCTACTATACACCGTGCTGCACGTCACGACAGTTGCATCCTCAGCAGCTATAGATGATGCTGTAGCCACCGCGATGCAAATGAGAAGCAAAGAAAATAATTGCTTGTTTAGCATATTGTGAAGATGGCCAGCGATATATGTACGATTAATTTCCTTATCGATGTATATATATGAACCAAAGGTATGGATGTCAAACATGTGAAGCACAAAAGTATTAGAATGTCCTAATTCTAATATATGGTTTCATATTAGAATGTGTTATTTCATTAAAATTAAAAGTTTTTGAAAATCGGAGTACAAAAATGTCCTATTTGCATTCCATCTAGCTGCACACCGTATTGATTGTCTGCGCGTATCAGCGGGCACCACTAACGACATACGTTCACTGGTCTCAGTACTTTAGGGCTCGAGCGGACCTTTCTTATTGGTTGATACCCCATTCTTGTAACCACCTATAATAGTTTAATTCCCATGTTTATAAAGACACTCGCCTCCCATAGGAGTCTTGGCCGGTGTGGTTGATCATCCTCTCGGACCACCTACTGATCATCGCCTTAGTAAGTTATTGCCTCACCAACTAGCTAATCAGACCCGTGCCCCTCCTCAGGCGGTTTCTGAATTCTTAGCACTACAACAACACTCTTATTCTGGTCCAGTTGCTCACAACACATTTGAAACTTTATATAGGAGTCTTTCTCTTACTAGTTTTACTTGCTATATTTTACTTATTAATCACAATATTCATTTGCTAATAATCAGATCTAACGAGTTAAGCTAAAACGTGGGTCCTTCAACTCATACAAATCTAACTGTACTATTTTTTTGGTAAACGTTATTTCTAATGAAGTTACTCCTATTCATATTCTTGAGAAGTGAAAATAAAATTAAATGGAAAAAGCTAGCGCGATATATATATATGATACATTTTTGTATATACCGCTTAGAAAAACCTAATGTTTCATTGATCGATGAAATAGAACCTAAGAAATTGGGGACTGTCCATCAGCCATTACCAGCTGCTCAAAATGTTCACAAATCAATCAATCGATTTTATTTTCATCCAATATATATATCCCTTGGTCACTCCCAAAAGGAAAATAAAAAAAAAATGCTACAAAACAAAGTTGAGTCACTTTCTGACATGAGAATTGTTAATTGAGGGATCGTATAATAAATTAACTAATGAAAATGCTTGGCAGCAAGACTTTTGGGAAAAGAAAAAATTGTGATGAAGATTTTTTTTTGTCAATTTTTCTCCTTTTTTGGAAGAAAATTTTGATATCCTCCTATAAGAAAGAGAGAAACGTCAAAAGCAAAGGGTTTGGTCAATGGGAGTGACATTCACAGCTAGAAATACATGTATTTTCCACCGATGAATTGATGAGAAACATGTTCATCAAACTAAAGTTATTTTCAATAATGATTACAGATCGAACCTATTCAATTTTTATAGTATGATGATTGATCATTCACGACCTGATTTACTTATGGTCTTTTTATTAAATTTGGATCAATCTTTTCAATATTGCTCATCTAACGGTAAATTAAATTTCTTTCAAATTTGGAGCTAAAACATAATCAAATTGAAATGAGAAATTTTTTTACTTGAGGTTATTATTCATTTGTGTACTTATTATTTTATTTTCTAATTATTTCTTCAATTAAGACATTTCGATATAAACCTCCTTAGGAAATTCCTATAATTTTTAGTAGTGATTATAGTGAGTTGTGTTTGATTATTATTACCCTTTTTTTTTTTTGTATGGAGTACTCTCTTGAATATTTTATTCGAAAATATAAGTGTAAAAGTCGTTTATTATAGTGATATTATTTTTTAGTCATCTCGTGCCCTGTTCTTTTTTTCTTGTTAAAAAGATTTGTCACATTAATATTTTGGTTCTCTTTTTATTCTCATTAGCTACCATGTGTTGTTGTTGGTTCTTTATTTCTATTACTCTCTGTCATATAAATGAAATTGGAAAAATGCAAAATAAAATAAAAATTAATATTATTGAGGTGAATTGTAAACCTTACCGGATACAGTAGGTTATCCCATCGATCTTTATAGGAGTAAGGTAGCACGATGAGATAGAAGACGTCGAATTATGTAATTGACTCATCTCATAGGATCTCACAAAATTTCGCTGTCTACAAATATTTTGTTAACTTTCATAGTAATGAAGAATCTTCTGCTCAGTGATGTGCAGGAACAATCAAACGATACATGCACAGAAGAGAGAAACTCCAATTGTATAGAATTGAGAAACTGATTTTTACTGAATGAAAATTACAAAAGGAAAAATATCTAATTTTATAGATGAATTAGTTAAGCTAACTATCTAGAGAATTAATTAACCGACTTAGACTAGCTAACTATCACTAACTCTAGCCTAACTAACTTGTAACAAAATTAAGCTAAGGCACAGCCGTACAAGTTGTTAATTCTTCAACACCCTCCCTCAAGCTAGGTGCTATAAACAAATTCTTCATGCCTAGCTTGTTTACTAAGTAGGAGTGTTGTATGTGAGTGAGTCCTTTAGTCAACACATCTGCTAGTTGCTCAGAGGAAGGAAGGTGTAGCAGATGCACAAGGCCTTGTTGAATTCTTTCTCTGATAAAATGACAATCCAAATCAATGGGCTTAGTCCTTTCATGGAATACTGGATTTAAAGTTATCTGAATAGCTGACTTACTGTCACTATGAAGTGGGATAGGTAGTTGTAGATCAACAGCCAATTCTTTGAACAACCTGGTAAGCCAAACAATTTCTGCTACTGTTGAAGCTAAACTCCTGTATTCAGCTTCAGCTGAACTCCTTGAAACTGTCAGTTGCTTCTTTGACTTCCATGAAATAAGAGAGGATCCAAACTTCACTATGTATCCAGTGACAGATCTCCTGGTGTTTGGGCATGCTGCCCAGTCAGCATCGCAATAAGCAGCAAGTACATTAGAGCTGTGTGAGGACAATAAAACACCAGTGCCAGGAGAACTTTTGATGTACCTAACCAACCTTAGTGCAGCCTCCATGTGTGAAGTCTTAGGTGAATACATAAATTGGCTCAAACATTGTACATCAAACGCAATATCAGGTCTGGTATTAGTCAAGTACAAAAGCCTGCCAAGGAGTCTTTGATAGGCACCAATGTCATCTACATGTGTGTCTCCTGTGAGCCCAGTATGATTATCAAACTCAGTAGTGGTGAATTTCATATTGAACTCCAAAGGAGTACCTACTGGTTTGGCCCCTGCAAGTCCCAGATCAGAGATAAGCTCAAGGGCATACTTTCTCTGATGCATAACAATCCCCTCCTTGCTTCTGGCAAACTCAATGCCAAGAAAATATCTGAGACAACCAATATCCTTGATATTAAAACTGGAATGCAGGCTGGCTTTAGTATCTTGCATCATAGCTAAATCATCACCAGTGATTAGGAGATCATCAACATACACCAAAACAACAACCATCTTTCCATGTGAATGTCTGATGAACAAAGAGTAGTCCAGATGACTTTGAGTGAACCCAAAAGAGAGTAAAGCAGTGGTGAGTTTTAAATTCTATTGCCTGGAAGCTTGTTTAAGGCCATAGAGGGACTTAAGTAACCTGCAAACTTGTTGAGACTTACCCTGATCAGAAAAGCCTTGTGGCATGGTCATATAGACTTCTTCTTCAAGATCTCCTTGTAAGAATGCATTAAAGACATCCATTTGGTGAATATCCCAATTCTTAGATGATGCTATTGCTAAAACTGCTCTGACAGTGACCATCTTTACAACTGGGGAAAAGGTTTCTTGATAGTCCAAGCCCTCTTGTTGGCTATACCCCTTAGCCACCAACCTAGCCTTGAATCTATCTACCTCTCCTGAAGCTGTGTATTTAATTTTATAGACTCATTTACAACCAATGGCCCTCTTCCCAGGAGGCAGTGAAACCAAAGCCCAAGTACCATTGTCTTCTAGTGCTTTGATCTCTGCATGCATAGCTTCTATCCACCTAGGGTCTTGAGCAGCCTGAGCATAGGATGTTGGTTCAATAATGGAGGAAAATTTTGTCAGGAAATTTGGTAGGCAGGGGAAACAAAATCATATGATAGAACATATGATATTGGATATAAACAGGAATGAGCAGAAGGACCTTTAGATCCTATGACAAAGTCTTTCATCCAAATAGGAGGTTTGGAAGACCTTGTTGATCTCCTATTGAGCTCCTGTGGAATGGTAGAAGAAATGGTAGGATCGGAAGACATGGATGTGGAAGGAGGAGAAGAAACTAAAGGAGAAACAACTGGATCCAAAGATGGATTAACAACAACTGCTAGTTCATCTAATTCAGGGAAAGAGGATGGATATGATATTGTTATTGGTGAATTAGTAGGAAGTTGGGAGGAAGAAGAGTGAAATGGAAAAATGGATTCATGGAAAGTGACATCCCTGCTGATAAACACCTTTTTTGTCTCAAAATCAAGAAGTTTATACCCCTTCTGAAGAGTACCATAACCAAGCAATATAGCCTTAACTGCTCTAGGACCAAACTTGTCTTGTTTGGGCAACAAAGTAGCATAACATAAACAACCAATGACTCTCAGATAATCCAGAATAGGTGGTCTACCATACAACTTCTCAAATGGAGACACATTTCCAAGGATAGATGATGGTATCCTATTTATGAGATGTACAACAGCCTCAATGCAACAACCCCAGAATTTAGGTGGAAAATGACCTTGAAACATAATTGCTATTGCTGTTTCAAGGATATGTCTATGCCTTCTCTCAACTATACCATTTTGATGGGGGGTGTAGGGACAAAAACTTTGATGAATAATGTCATGGGAATGAAACAATTTTGCACACTGAGTATTGAAAAACTCTGTCCCATTATCTAATCTAAACACCTTAATAGTTCTTTCAAACTGATTGGTAATCATGACAATGAAGGATTTAAGTACTACAGTAACATCAGACTTCAGCCTTAATAAAAAAATCCATGTCCATCGAGAGTAATCATCAACCAAAGTAAGAAAGTAATTCATTCCATTAAAAGTAGTAACTTTTTAAGGACCCCAAACATCCATATGAATCAATTCAAAGGGAACATTAGTTCTAGTAGTACTATGTGGAAAATGAAGTCTAATCTTCCTTGCCATGGGACAGACTTCACAATGATCTAAAGTGTTAATACACTTATTCTGAAATGCTGAAATTTTCCTTAAAACTGCTAGAGGAATATGACCTAATATTTTGTGCCATAATGCTGAATCAAAAGTGGAAGTGAAAGCAACCAGTGGCCTTTGTCCATTGTCTGTAATATTCTTCAATCCTGGTAGAATATAGAGCCCTCCCTTTTCTCTACCAATCACCCTCACTCTTCCAATGGAGAGGTCCTGAAAGGTGCAAAAATCAGGATAAAAGGATGCACAACAATTCAATTGCCTTATGAGCTTAGAGACTGACAGAAGGTCAGGGATACATAAAACATCCTCAAAGATATCACCTCCAGCAAGGTAACTATTTCATGTGTGAGTGATCTGTGCAGAAGCTCCTATAGGCAATTGAACTTGACCTGCACGTCCTACTTCAACATTATCAACCAACAATTGATGATTACCAACCATGTGATGAGTGGCCCATGCGTCGACTATCTAAGTAGGATTAGTAATTGAGTATGAGAAGAATATACCTGACATATGAGCACTGGCCTTACCAAGTGAAGAATGATCTAACATCTCTATGAATTGAGATTGTTGTTGCGGAGCAATAATAGGTACAATGGTGAAGTTAGGCCCAGATGTAGGTGTAGAAAAGTTGGATCCAGGAGAACAAACAACCTAATTTCCAGTATGAGCTAAATGACCACCTACATAAGTCGAGTGCCCAACACAATTTCCACCAACATGCGTATGACTCATAGGGCCAGTGGAAACAAAATTTCCTTCATCAGGGGGGAAATTATTTCCAGCATATGCTAAATTCCCATTCACAATAGGAATTTTCTTCTTCGATTTGAAATCAGAAGGATAGCCAATCAGCTTGTAACACTTTTCTCTCGGATGACCAGTTATGTGGCAATAGTCACATTTCATCAACTTGCGACATGAATCCCTAGTGTGGGCACAAATGTGACAGAAATCACACTCTATATGCAAGTTCCGTGTAGGCCTTTGTCCTGTGTTTCTAGCTGAGAAAAAAACTCCAGGTACTACAGTCTCAGTCAAAGTACAATTAGCTCCAGCAACTAATTTTTGACTTTCATCTTGTAATATCATTGCAAAAGCTTGATTGATAGTAGGAGTAGTAGATTTCATGACGATTTGGCTGCGTGCATGACTATAACCATCATTAAGTCCCAATAAGAAATGAAGCAAGCGTTGATATTGTAAGTATGTAGTGAAATCCTTGGATTTTGGACATTCACAACAGGGTGGTGGCATGAGCGAGTCGTATTCGTCCCAGAGATCTTTCAATTTGGAATAAAAAAATAGACACAGAGGAGGTACCCTGTTGTAGAGTGACGATGGGTTTATGTAAATGGAACATTCTAGAAGTTGTTACCTTATTGAAGCGTTCGCACAGATCTTCCCAAATAGTAGAAGCATTCGATCGGAATAGGACTCCGCTAAGCAAATCACGGCTGACATTATTCATGATCCACAACTTGACGATTGCATTGCATCGATCCCACAGATGCTCATGCGTCTTTCCATATGTATCGCGCGTCACAGATCCATCAACAATCCCCAATTTGTTCTGTGTGAGCAGTGAGAGCTTCATCACCTCACGCCAAAGAGTGTAATTCTCCATCCCGACCAGCGGCATACCAATTGAAAGAGAGTTATGAGCATCAGAAGGATGCAAATAGAGTGCATGATGTTGATCGATAGTGAAATCGCTACGCACCGACGAACTGCTATCTTCGATCACCATGGATATGGAAATAAGAGTAATCTCTCGATTTTCAACGATCCTTGAAGAAAAATCCCTAGATCGACTCTAACGATGCTCTGATACCATGTTAACTTTCATAGTAATGAAGAATCTTCTGCTCAGTGATGTGCAGGAACAATTAAACGATACATGCACAGAAGAGAGAAACTCCAATTGTATAGAAGTGAGAAACTGATTTAAACTAAATGAAAATTACAAAAAGAAATATCTAATCCTATTTATAGATGAATTAGTTAAGCTAACTATCTCGAGAATTAATTAACCGACTTAGACCAGCTAACTATCACTAACTCTAGCCTAACTAACTTGTAACAGAATTAAGCTAAGGCACAGCTGTACAAGTTGTTAATTCTTCAACATATTTCTACTTCAAAGCTTACTTGAATCTTTATGAAACTCTAAGACGAAGACTTGGAAGTACCCATAAAAATTAATGGACCTTCCATCTTTGCGATTTTTTGATTTCATATGTGCAGATATGATTTGTGGAGAAGAGATGAAGAGTAACTTTGGTCCCACTAGACGTATAAGAATTTATAGACAATAAAATTTACGTCATGAAAATAACCATCAAGATAGAAAAGTACCGCAATAGTAATAGTATTTTATTTCAAATACTAGTTTTCGAACACGTCTGTTGCACGTGTATCTCTTGCTAATTAGTATTAATGTTTTGAGATGTTAGAAATAATATTGAAGTAGGTATGTGATTAAAATCCTTAGAAAAAAAATACAAATACGAATTAATGAATGATTAGCTTATTGGACTGATATTTATTGTCATAAAAAACATTAAGTTCAGAAAATTGTTTTCAAATTATGAACGTGAGAATATCCTTTATTTTCTAGAGATGAAATATGAATTTGTAGGTTAAATAAGTTTCTTTTAGTACCTTCTTTTAATGTCATTGGATCAGAATAGTGAATAAGTAGAAACCACGTTTGAGTGACACATGTATCTCTTGCTAATTAGTATTAATGTTTTAAAATGATATAAATAATATTGAAGTATGTATGTGATGAAAATCCTTAGAGGAAAATACAAGTAAGAATTAATGAATGATTAGCTTATTGGACCGGTATTTATTGTCATTGCAAAGCACTAACTTCTCAAAATTGTTTTCAAATTCTGAACGTGGGAATATCCTATATTTTCTAGAGGAAAAAATCTGAATTTGGTAGGAAAAAAATTTCTTTTAGTACCTTCTTTTAATATCATTAGATCAGAATAGTGAATAAGCAGAAACCACATTTGAATGACACACGTGTCTCTGTATGTATGTGATGAAAATCCTCACAGAAATATACAAGTACGAATTAATGAATGATTAGCTTATTGGACTGATATTTATTGTCGTCGCAAAGCATTAACTTGTAAAAATTATTTTTAAGTTATGAACGTGAGAATATCCTTTATTTTCTAAAGATGAGATCTGAATTTGGGGAGGAAAAAAGTTTCTTTTAGTGCCTTCTTTTAATATCATTGGATCAGAATAGTGAATAAGCAAAAACCATGTTTGAATAAATCCACAAGTAGTTCAAAAAAGAGTAAATCAAAATATTACAAGGATAGAAAGTTAATAAAGAACAAAATGTGTTTTTTTCTTTTATATATTTTTATGTTATGATTAAACAAAAAAAATTACAAATAAAATTGCTTATGTTATAACCAGTCCATAAATTATGTAAAGAATACAGTTTGGAAAAGAAATTATTAGCATTCTTTTTAAAAAAATACCGAAAATTGGAGACAAGACAAACTTAACAACTTTCGAATACATGAAATCAAATACACCTCATCATCTTCACAATGCTAAACTTTGTAACAATGCTTGCAGCCTAGTGTGCTTAGAGATTATGATTGGTACAATTTGTTAACCAAACCTTATAACTTGTTTGACATCTCATTTTCTGTTAAAATTCAAACTCACTTAATGACTACAAATCACGCTTGAGGTTTTCTGGAAAAAAGAAGAAGCATAAAAAACATAAAAAATTTATAGTTTAAAAATTAGAGGAAACCCCTCTATTTGTAACCATCAAATGGTAGTATGAACACGTGCTTATTAGAAAAGTCACAACCTTCAGAAAAGTGATTTTCTTGAAAAAAGAAGAAGCGTAAAAAACATAGAAAATTTATAGTTTAAAAATTAGAGGAAACCCCTCTATTTGTAACCATCAAATGGTAGTATGAACACGTGCTTATTAGAAAAGTCACAACCTTCAGAA
>JAJONR010013313.1:0-19530 GCA_029582245.1 Solanum etuberosum | reverse complement strand
GAATTGAATCATGTTTGGCGCGTGGGTGAACTAACCCAACGCTATGTGATCTCACATACCTCGTAGGGATCACCCCTTGACGAAATCCACAAGCGATTCTTGAAGATCTTGACGATTCTTGCTCCTTCTCCTCTTTTCTCCTCTCTTCTCTCTTCTCTCAAAACCCTAACTTGTTTTGGTAAAAGCATAAACTAATCTAATTATGATTAGACCCTAACTTAATTACCAAAAATGGAATAAAATAATTGGGTAAGGAAAAGACTAAAATACCCTTTAAAAATCCGGATTGGACTTTTCTTATTTGAACAGCCCAACTTTCAATGGGAATATCTCACTCATACGAACTCGAAATCGCACAAGCTTGGCGGCGTTGGAAAGATTATTCCAAGATCTTTCCTACGATACCTGGAAACACACCTAACTCATCCTGAGCTAGGAGTTATGGTCATTTGAAGTTAGCCAAAACGCAACTTAACATACTTAACAAAATTTTCAGATTTTTATAATCTTTCCAAAAATGGCTATTTTCAAAAAATTTACTTCTTCCTAGTTATTTCAATTTGCGAGATGTTACAATATATATATATATATATATATTCATAACTTATGTTAGTATCAAGGGTTAGCTTGGGATCACTTGATACTCTACGCACCATGTTACTATTAGAGAGTAGTCTCGGATTGTGATAATGTTAAAAGGTGAAACTAAGGAGGGATTTATGGATCTGAAGGAACGAAAATGTATCATGATCTGAATCAACATTACTAGTGGTATCGATTGAAGATAGACATAATAGAGTATGCCTCTTGATGTTTGAATTTTCAGTAGGTAAATTATGGGCACCAAAGATCAGGTGGTATAACTCATATGATGTATATACCTGAGTGAAAGTGGAAGAAGATTGTTAAGAATTTCATAGTAGGATTTCACTGATTTTGAGGAAATTTGATATTATTTGGATCACCGTGGATTAATTAATCAAATCAACTCATTTTGTGTTGGTTTAGACTTCATACAATGCGGAGAGGTTGATTAGGATTTATATTCTTGAAATAGTACGGTTGCATGATGTGCCCATTTTTATAATTTTGAATCAAGATACTAAGTTCATGTTCAATTTCCGAAAGTCAATATAGATGGAGTTGTGTACTTGAATAAAATTTAGCACAACTTTTCATCCACATATAGATGATAAGTTCAAGCGAATGGTTAAAGTGTTTGAGAATATGTTATGGCATATATGATTGATTTTGGTTGTCACTGAGATCAATTTTTTTTATCAGCGGAGTTTGCATACAATAATTGTTACCATTTCAATATTCAGATGGTCTTATTTAATGCATGTATGATAGGAGGTATTGTTCTTTGACGGGTTGGTTCAAGCCTATGATGTCAGGCCTTAGGGTACGAATTTGTGGAAAGATTGTTTAGGTAACGTCAAGTTGATTTTGAATAGACTTCTCACAGCTTAGAGTAGGCAAAAATCTACGTGGATCTAAAAGTTTGGAATTTAGAGTTCATATTGGGGACGAGGTCTTATTGAAAGTATTTCCTATGAAAAGTGTTATCATGAGGTTTCGTAACAAGGACAAGCTTAGTCGTAGGTTCATTGATCCCTTTAAGGTACTTGGTTTATTGACAATGTGGCTTATGAGCTGGTTATGCCACTAGACTTAACAGATATGCACCCGATATTTCATGTTTTATTGTTGAAGAAATATCATTGTGAAGGTTCTTATGTGATTCAATGGAATTCGGTACAGTTAGACCCAAATCTAACATTTGAGGAGAAGCCTATAGTTATTCTAGCAAGTTAGAAAACAGATATTCAAAGACATAACATCTGTGAAGTTACACTAGAGTTATCGTCCGGCAGAGGAATACACTTGAGAGGTTGAATCCAACATGCAGAACTAATATCCTCAGTTATTCGACATTTCAGGTACTTTTTTTTATTCAAAGACGAATCTATATTTTAGGATTGATGATGTACCGATCCTTTTAGTCATTTTATGAATTTTACATATATTTTTTTTCATTTTACTCCTCCATATTGCTTTTATATGTGATTTATGACTTACATAACTGGATAACATGATTTTCAAAGTGATCAGACGAGTTTCAGAGAAGATAGTTCATTTTGAGAGTACATAGTTATTGTTCGTATCTTAACGCTTCAAAATAAATTTGAACATGTTTGAGAACGAATATAATTTTAAGTGATAGAGAATTTAATAAATCATATATTCATGAAGGGTCATTGTATCCTTAAACAAAAAAAAGAAGAGAAGAATTAAGGGTTTTTCAAAAAATGAAAAGATTAAAGTCTGAGCAACAATAAACCTCAAAGGCGCAAAAATAGAGACTCAACAAAAAGAAAGAAAACAAATTAAGGAGAAAGGAGAGGAAGGGGAGAAAAATAGAGGGAAAAATAGGAAATTTTCAACTCAAAACATCAAAGTAATTATTCTAAAATTCTCTTTGAGATTATTGCGTGATAATAAGTTAAAGTTTTTGGTAGAACTATGAAAGAATTATAAGGAAACAAATATAAGATTTTTAGAGTAAGAATTTATGATTTTGGGGGTCGAGTAATTAACAATTTGTTTTAGCTGAAATTTGACATATAAGTTAATTTCATTATAGGTAAATGTAATCTGAAGAAAATTTTCAAATTCAACTCTAGAGGTTTGGGATAATTTTTTGATTTAATTGTTGATAGAAATATGAGTA
The DNA here is from genome assembly GCA_029582245.1 of Solanum etuberosum. Classification (NCBI taxonomy): domain Eukaryota; kingdom Viridiplantae; phylum Streptophyta; class Magnoliopsida; order Solanales; family Solanaceae; genus Solanum; species Solanum etuberosum. The sequence goes on along the minus strand of JAJONR010013313.1, from coordinate 16,796 downwards.
TCATTGAATTCATATTCTTATGAAAAATCTATATTTAAACAAATTTTGACTTTTGGAAGCATTACGAAAGGGCAAGTTTGTAATTTTACGTTTGACCTTCAGTTGAGGCAAGTAGAAATTTCTTAATTCCTTGAAGTGTTAGTTTTGTGTATTAAATGAAGTTAAGGGTAATGGATAATAAGAGGCTCTTGTATAAATACAATAACGAGCATTATGGAGATACCAATATCATGCTATGAATAATATAAAATAAAATTAACTATCAATTGATAGTATCTCATGACATGCGATATGATTCAATTGTTGAAACTTGTGAATTTCTTCAACTTGTGACTAGATGATTTTTGATTGTAGGGTTGATTGACAAATTCATGTTATATATTGTTCATGCATATCCATACCACTCTTATTATTGCATGATAATGATTGGTTGAAACTTTCCGTTATTTGTGAAATTCATATTAATACGATGAGAAATAGTTTCGAAAAGTGACATCATGTAAAGTCATTAAAAAATAATTTCGACGAGTATATGGACCTCATGAGCCCCCAATTGATCTTGACTATCCGACAGAGAAAACGGGTGTATAGAAACTGTTGGCCGGTGCATTGCATTTTATTTCTTCGTTATTACATTTCATATTGATTTGTGTTGATATGATTGTGTTATTGATTTGATCCATCTTAGAAAAATTGTGATATTATATGTGGTGTAACTGATTTTGGAAAGTGACCTGTTTTGTTTGTTATGTTTTGGTGATTTATCTTATAACATAATTATACTTGTGGGGAAAAAATTCTTAAAATATATTGAGTTATCACTTTTAGAAAGGATCAGTAATTAAAGCTTGTTGAATACACTTGTTTTACATACTAACTCTATACTTTTTTGTGTGCATGAACTGAACCAGATACGTATACAAGTGGTACTTGAGTTGCTATATATTTCTGAGATTTTGCTATTTGAGTTCAGAGTGGGCCATTTTCTCTTTGATAGCACTGGATTTTTGAGACCTTATATATTTTTAGTTATTTTCTTCTAGACTATTATTTTGATCCTTTTTGTCTTGCTTTGTATTCATAAATACTCTTGTAGTGGTGTCACCGGGTCTTGGGGTTGTTTTGGATTTAAATTCTTTATCTCCGCAGTTCTATTTTTACGCAATTTATTTAGTTATAAAAGTAAGTGTTTATTTTATATTACTTGCGCATTATTTATATTGTTAAACAGTTAATAAAGAAATGAGATTCGTCTGTAAGGATAGTGGGTGTTCTCACAACCTAATAAAAAGTTTTGAATCGTGACACAACCATCAATTCTTAAAAAAACGCGCAAAGCTCAAACTGAATGAGTAAAAATGAACGGAGGAAGTAATTCTTTATTCATGTTTTTCCTAACACATTATTTAGTGACAATCTTTGTATCAATGCAGCAATCTTCCCAAGGATACAACTTACAAGCACGAATAAATGGGCATGTAGAGTCACACCAAGTCAGTGTACCTGCTGTGTGACATGTCCAATTGGACAGGACTTATATCAAGTCCCAAAGCAATTGGCTAATGAAGACATTTGCTAGCTAGGCCCTTTGGAACTCAAACTTGCAGACTAATACATCCTGTACACTCACTGATCATCACTTACTTGAACTTTAATTTCTTTTTAGCACTTGTTTGAGTATACTTGAGTGGGAGGGAGAGTATATGAGAAGGCTTGCAACAACCTAGAACTAGTGTATAGGATTATTGTCATCAAGTTTGTAAGAGGATTATTATAGAGCTGTAATAATTTCTTATATTGTAAAAGTTGTGACGTTGGTAACAAAAAGAGAGTTTATCTTCTTGAAGAGTTGTTGGAATAGTTAGAGTTAATTGTTGAGCAAGGTACTAGAATTAGTCTCTTAAATTATAAAGTTGTAATTTGAAACCGCGCTCGTTGAAGTTAGTGAAAGTTGTGTAGATCATGTTACGTTTTTTACTCACTTGAGTAAAGAGGTTTCCCACAGTAAATCGTGTGTTCTTTATTTTACTGGTTTAGTTATCCTTAAGGAACCTGATTCATTAAGCCAAATAGTTGATACTAGTTTCTTTTAAACCTATTCAATAGTAATAGTATAATCTACATAAATCTCATAGTGTTAAGATCTAATTACATTATTTTCCTACTCTTTTTCAAATAACAAAAATCCTTTAAAATTTATAAATTTCGGATACATCACTGGACTTCCGGATACATCACTGGACATCCGGATACATAAGTGAGGGATGTATCAAAGAGGGGATAAGACATACAGATACATAGGGGAGGGATGTATCCGAGAGGGAAGGAATGTATCAGAGGGGATAGGATCCGGATAAAAGGGATGACTTTACCAAGTCACGGTACATTTTGCTCAACATCTAGTGTAAAATCATTAGCCGAATGACATTTTTTACAAGAGAAAATCTGAAAAAACTCGTTATTATAGGGTGTAATTACGTAAGGCAGTAATGGTTTAGTTAAGGGGTACTAAGCTAATATCCCATAAAAGCAAAATAATTATAAATATATATCTCTTTATATTCATATTCCATTAAATAATTACACTATATACCCCCAACTAATTTCACTTAACTGATAGTAAATCAGTATATATATACTATACTGGTATGATTAAGGTTTCTTGTTCAGAAATTATTCATTAGTCAATGATATTATAAGAGTATATATTTTTGTTGTATCATTAAGGTATTTTGTTCAGAAATTACTCATTAGTCAATATAACTATAAGAGTACGTGTGTATATATATATATATATATGAATTATTATTTTTAGCAATGCTACGTATATATCAAAAGTATCGCTGAACTACATAATATACCCCTATGCTATAGCCTTTTATGGACCTCTCTTAACTTATTCATGTAGCTTTTGACTTTTCATATATGTTTATCATCTAGTATTTAGTATGCTTATGTGATCACACTTTGTTATATATATATATGCTCCGCACTGATTTTATATTAGTTGTCATGTTTTTCTTTCACTGCTGTTTTTCCCCCTACATTACTACTTTGATTTGCTTCACTTAAAGCTAAGATATTTGGAAAACAGTCCTTCTACCTCCCTAGACCCCACTTTGTGAAATTTCACAGCGGAATAGTTAAGTTAGCTGCTAAAATGGCAGACTAGTTGTGTTTCTAAGACTGAATTTACGTTTTCCAGCATTCTTCAGTTAATACTTCTTGAGTTTTCTTTTTTATTATTTCATTACAAAGGTTAGTTTTGTGACATTGTTACAACGAATTGAAAGTTGGATGACCATTCGTAAATTAATCCACACAATGTTTTGCCCATGTATCTCTTGTTCATATATGAGATACTGGCCGAGGGATTTGAGATCTGTGTGCATTTCCTATTTTACTATAAAACAATCTCAGAAACTGTTATACCTTCACTCTCATTCAGCCAGCCCAACCAAATGTCATGCCTCATGGATTTTGTAAGAATGTGAATTGTAGTTTCAAAGCTTAGCACCACGAAAAAACTCCATCGAAGTTCAGCAGCACAAGTAGTGAAACACCAGATGACTGAGAACTACAAGCTCATGTCCGCGGGCAAGCTCCTCTCTAGAAAATACAGGCTGCAATAGGAGAGAAGGTAAAACTACAGCAGAAGTATAAAAGAAAAAGAAACGAGAAAACATAAGAAGATAACAAAATCGATATTCAGCAAGCAGCTTTGATGAGGTAGGTGCCATGCCCAAGACAAACAAATTTAGAAAGAAAGAATCCTTTACAACATGTAATTATAGCAGATTCCTTGGTAATTATTTGTATTGTTGAATGAAAGAACAATCAGCTTAGTAGTATGCTGGTATTGCAGAGTTCCTTAAGTACTGGCATTAACTGAATAACGGATCCTCTGTTAGATTTTACTTCAACCATTAGGCATCTAAAAGTTAATATACTTCCATTTTATATAGCAATGTTAAGAAAAAGTTGGATCAAGCAAAGGAGGTTCCACCAGATCAAAAGCATGGAAACAAACAAAGAAATCAAGTTGCTGCTGAGTGCATGTAATGTTAACTAATTGAAGCTCGGAACCTTTCAAGTTGAAGTACAATAGTTAGCTGTGTTTGGTAACCACCAGGAGTGACGTTTGAAGTTTATAGAAGTTATCTCACCTCGCAGACATGAAAGCCATTCCAAAGAACACAGCTTTGACAGCTCGCTTCTGACCAGCATAATCGAATGCCAATGGAAGCATCTCATGTAAGGTTAAAAATGCCATCACCCCTCCCACTGAAAGCAACATGATCCATTAGAGAATACCATAATTCAAAAGTATATGTTTCTCCTTTCTCATCAGTCAAGAAACTAGAAGTCAATAAATATCATATCAACCTGCTCCCAGGAGGCCCTCCAGAATTTCAGGATTCAAGCTGCTTGGAAATAGATATGCTGCAATCAAATCATGTTTAAATTAAAAAATGAATTCTGAACCTATTCTCTGCTTCATGTACACTTTGTGTTCTACTTGAACTAAAAGACATGGATATCAGGTAAATCTTAACCTTCTAAAAGAAAAAGACATGAATATCAGGGTACTCACCCACAATAATTACACCCAGGGGCTCTGCGAGACCAGAAAGTGTTGCCAATTTGAATGCCTGCCATTTGCTGAGACACATATAGACTCACTATATAAATCTCAACTGTCTAAGAAAAAAATGGGGATAGTGCATACAACAAGATGAGCTTTGGTGAAACTGATTATGATTGAAGTGTTCTTTAGTTGTTGCATGAAACAACTAGAACTTTATCCTTGCAATGCCATTGACAGAGCCATGATAAATTGTTCTGGGCAGAAGAAAGAATTCTATTTCTACAAAGTGCCGAGAGCATCTTGTTGTTACCTTTTGTTGGAGGGAAGAAGGAAAAGGGTTTGATTTCATTGATCTATCTTACTATCTGCATTTTAATTTCTTATATCCCAAAGATTCCAGCAACTTTAGTTATGTGCATGTAAGTCTTACAATTAAAATCGCCGGATGTAAGTTTTATAATTTAAATAGCCTTACTAAGGCTTTATAACTCAAATAGCCCCAAGTCCTCAAGCATAAGATGTACAGATAACATGACTTTGTGGTGAAACTACATTCATATGACCTGACTAAATTAAAGATAAGATGTTTACGTGCATGGAGTCTATTAAATAATTAGAAAATTAACCAAATAAAATAAACCCAGATTGACACAAGCAAAAGATGTTATCCTTAATTAATACAAAGTTAGTCTACTAGGAATCATTACCTCTGTGTTGCAAAATAAACTGGAAGTGCAACCGCAACACCCTGCAACCAAATAAATCAGGTCCCCAAATGGAAAAAGGAACAAAAAGACACATCCTAGTTCCTTTTAGTTTGATCCCAATCAACATGTTGATTGTTAATTTACCTGTTTTGGCAAGACTATCCACTGTTTTTACAGTAGATGCCTTCCTTGGCATCGTCAATCAATCAACGATCTCAACTCAACTCAGCTAGGGATTTGGTATAATATGGAAATGTATGAAAGAATCAAAAGTGCCCAAACAATGCACAGGCTATATCTTTAAATATAGGCCACACATGGCTCTTAATTGAACTGATAAGCACATTGATTTATTATTTACATACATGATCAACAACGATCTGCTCAGCAGAGAAAATTCAAACAACATGTTCATAGAGCCAAAAATGAATGAAACCAAGAATACTACAGCAATCAAGTACATACACATACACATTGTGATAGGATAAGATATCTTATATTACAGCTGTAATAAGGAGTCCATTAGTGTATTCTTGCACTCAAGAAACATACGGAAATCAGGAAATAAACTGGTAAATTTGTAAGAAAGTATACCTCTGGTATGTTGTGTAAAGCAATAGCAAGAGCCAAGTTTAGACCAACCCGAAGTCCCTAAAAGAAAAGCATGATGAAAACAGAGTAAGCTCTAAATAATTACAAGTTTATAACTGAAGATCAGTTGCCTGCAAGTTTAGTCACCATAAGAAGAGTGAATTGAGGTGAAACTAGATGGGATTGCAGTACCTAAATGCAAACAATTGATATTTAGGCTCGTTGTTCCACGAGAATGAAATGATAAATGAGGATGTTGCACAGAGAATCAAAATCGGATAGTTAAAAATATAGAAGTGTTACAAGGGTGTTAAGTGATAGAAGGATGTCTACTAAAGTGAAAATGTAAGTTCTATAGAACAGTTATTAGACCAGCAAATGTTGTGTGGGACTGAATGTTGGACCACTAAAGTTTAACACATCCACAAGATGAATATCAGATATATGCCGATGCTAAGATAGATGTGTGGTCATACAAAATTAGACAGGACTAAAACTGATCATATTCATAAGAAGGTTCAAGTAGCACACATAGAGGGTAAAATGAAAGAATGTCGGTTGATATGATTTGGCATGTCCTGCATTGACCTCCAAATGCAAGTTGTGAAACCATGGCAAGTGAAGGTATTAAAAGAGAACGAGTTAGACCTAAAATCACACGGAAAAAAGTTGTCTCGAAGGACCTACAACATCTGAGGTCCATGTAAACAAAGCAAAAGATATAGCACAATAGAAGAAAGATTTACATAGGCAATAAATATTAGTTAAGAATAATTTTAGGCATGTTAGCACTTTTACGAGGAACTATGCTTTCTAAGAGTGGTTTAGCCTTTCAGAGATTTATACATTTTAGAAAATATAGAGAACTTCTAATACCTTGTATATGTATATGCATAATATTGGCATGAGATGAGCTTATGGAATCACATGGTCAGTGAAGATTCATATGACCGACCTTAAATTGTTTTGGACTTAATGAAGTTGTTACAACTGAGGATCTTGACTTTTCCAAGAAAAGACTTCCAAATGTCTTCTCATCAAACCAAACAAAGTTATAAACATACTCTTTCTACAACTAACATGTATCAGTAGCAGCACTAGTTCAGCTTGCTTGAAGCCAAACTCAAAAGTTAATTTTCTGGCACTTCCGTTTTTCTTTCCGAACAACAAATGGTACCTAAGGTTATCCGAAAATCTACAATGTAGAGACGCAAGAGAAGAATGGGATTGTGCAATTCCCTGCCCTGTAGTTCAATGCATTTGGTACAGTAGACTGAACACAGAAATGATAAAGGAAAAGTTGGAAGTTGATATGGGAAGTCATCCCTCTCCGATGTAACAAGAATGATGTCGAAGCAGATAATGACCAGAAATATTGGGTCTGTAGACCGCGTTGTCCTCATTTATTTCCTTTTTCTATGAAGGTTGTTCCGTGCAATTTATATCCAAGAAATGTCTACTTTATGCACAATAAAATGCTATAATTTTAAGCATTTTATTAATATTTCACATTACATAGATCCTGTTTGGATACTTATTTTAAGTGCTTTTAAGCCAAAATAGCATTTAAGCACTTTGTAGTGTTTGGGTAAAATGTTTTTTTGAGCAGGAATACTTTTAAGCACTTGTTTTCAAGCCAAAAAGACAAAAATAAGCCAAAAGCCATAAGTTAGAATTCCTAAATTAGGTTTTTTGTTTATAAGAAAAACCTATAAGCCCATCAAAACAGACTCTAAGTGTATGTATCTAAATTTTAATCCCGACACTACTCCAAACAGAATGTGTAAGTTGAGCAACCATGACTAAACCAGTGATATGTAATGTAAAAGTCAAAATTATCCCTAATCTATGGCCCCATAAAATATGTTAAAGAATCTTTTCTGTTATCACAACAATTGGTTCTTGCTCTTAATTTGATTAAGATATTTAACATTACTTAAATGTATGATTTCTAAAGCTTATTTGCTAATTTTCTTTTAATCTTCAACCACTGTTACCTAACAAGTAAAAGGCAGGTCTTATAAAACAGTTATGAAGACCAGCAATGTCATATGAGAGTGATTATTAGTCCTCTAAGCTCAATATATCAAAAACCTGAGTGTCATCGAAATGTTGATGTTAAGATGGAGTAGCACACAGAGGATAAAATAAAATGTCACCTCAGATGCCTTGGCGATACCCTATGTAACCTCCATACTCACCAACAATGATGACTAAACGTGATGAAAGGGACCGAGGCAAGCCAAAATCACATTGAAGGAAGGGACTGAGGAAGTCTTAAAAGACCAATAACCCCTTAAAAATAATGTGAACTTAGCAAAGAATACAACAATTGGAAGTAAAGAATCTATATAGACGATACCAACTAGTTCAAGTTAAGGCCTAGTTGTTGTTGTTACACTTACATGAAATCCATTGATTTCCCAAGTGCTTTATTCTGGTTAGAAACTTGTATGATTATGTAGTAGGTGTAAGTCTGAGATTTAGAGTCTTAATTGTTGGAGAATACCTAATTTTCCTTAAAAGACAAATTATCAGTAGAGAATGGCATAGGCCTAAATAGATTCACGGCTTTAGCGGAAAGCTTAGATAAGGAGGATAAGAGGAGGAATAGAAAGAGGTATAAGGTGGTGAACAAGGAAGCAATCATGGCAGCTAAAAGGACAGTTTTTGAGTATTTGAATAAAGAGCTCGAGGGCAAGGGAGGGTATAGGAAATTCTATAAGCTTGTGACCTGGATCACATGAAGTATATCAAGGATGAGAATGACGAAGTATTACCCCAAAAAAAACAGTGAAATGTTGGTAGAAGAGGCACACATTAGACAGAGATGGCAGACATATTTGCATAAGCTCTTGAATGAAGAAAGGGACAGGGATATTGTGTTGCGGGAGTTAAAGCATTCCGAGAGTTGTAGAAATTTTGGGTGTTGTAGGTGCATAAAGGTTGTGGAGGTTAAGGGGCCTATTCGTATGAGCGGAAGAGCAACCGGGCTAGATGAGATCCCGATGGAGTTTTGGAAGACCACAAATGAAGCAGGTATGGAGTGGTTGACTGGGTTGTTTGATGTCATATTTAGGACGGCTAAAATGCCAGAAGAATGGAGGTGAAGTACAATAATACATATAACAAAAAGGGTGATATTCAACATTGCAACAACAATAGGGGTATGAAGCTACTAAGCAATACTATGAAAGTTCGGGAGAAGGTGGTCGAAATGAGGATGAGGAGGGTGTGTCTATATCCAAAAACCAACTCGGCTTCATGCTGAGACAATTAACTACAAAAGTCATCCATCTTACAAGGAGATTGTTAAGAGCAGTATGGAGACATGAAGAGGAACTTAGACATAATATTCATCGACCCAGAAAAGGCGCACGATAAAGTCCCTATGGAGGTCCTATAAATATGTTCAAAGGCTAGAGATGTACCTCAGACTTAAATTAGAGCAATTAAGGACATGTACGATGGAATCAAGACCCGGGTTAGAACAATGGGAGGTGATTCGGAACACTTTTCTTATCATGATGGGGTTGTACCTAAAACCATCTCTTAGCCCATTCCTATTTGCCTTAGTGATGGACGAATTGACACAGCATATTCAAAGGGAGGTGTTGTGGAGTTCACAAATGACATAGTATTTATTGATGAGACGTGAGGTGGACTTAATGATAGGTTAGAACTTTGGAGATAGACCGTAGAGTCAAAGGGTTTTAGGTAAAGCAGGACAAAAACAGAGTACTTGGAGTGCAATTTTAGTGATGTAATGCGTGAGGCCGATGTGGAAGTAAAGATCAATGCACAAGTCATACCTAAGAGAGGAAGCTTCAAGCATCTTGGGGTCCATGATCCAAGGAGATGAGGAGATCGATGATGATGTCACACATCGTATTAGAGCGAGGTGGGCGAAATTAAGGCTTGCATCCAAGGTGCTACACGATAAGAGTGTGTTGTCAAGGATAACTTCTACAGAGTGGTGATTAGACCAACTGTTATATGGGACAAAGTGTTGGTTAGTCGAGAACGCCCACATTCAAAAGATGAATGTAGTGGAGATAAAGATGCTCAGATGGATGTGTGGGCATACTAAGAGAGATATGATTAGAAACGAAGTTAGACAGTGCAAGGTGGGAGTGACCTCTATGGAGGACAAGATGAGGGAAGTGAACATAGATGGTTTGGGCATGTGAAGAAAAGATATGTGGATGTGTCAGTGAGGAGATGTTAGAGGTTGGTTGTAGTAGGAGTTAGAAGAGGTGTTATGAGAGTAGAGGTAAGCCGAAAAAGAACTGGGGGGAGGTGATTACACAAGACATGGCACAAGTCAACTACAGCTTACTAAAGACATGACCTTAGATATGAAGGTATGGAGGTTGAGGATTAGGATAGAAGATTTGTAGGAAGCCGAGTATTGTCGCACTTTAGGTGGGAGAGGCAAGGGGCTATCCCCATCTCCTCTTCACCTTATTATCAGTGGTATTTAATAATCGCATAGTGTCTTATTCTTCAGTGTTTTCTATTATATATTGTTGCATTTGCTTTGTATCTTGATATTTTGTTGTCATATTTGTCTTGGAACTCTGCTTCGAATAACTTCTCTTTTGAGTCGAGAGTCTATCGGAATCAACCTCTTTACCCCATAAAGGTAGGGTAAGGTCTTTGTACATCTACCCTCCCCAGACCCCACGGGTGAGTGGACCAACTTACCAACATCTCGACTATCCCATAGGGTACCTGTTATAGATATAGATGATACATACAGCCGACTCCAACCATTTTTGGATTTGAGGTGCCATTTATTAATTGAAACATTGTTACCCTTACGGTTCTTAAAATAGAATGAAACAAAATATCATAGGTCAAGCAACAATGACTAAGGTGATCACTATAGAAGATTATAAACATCAGACAATCAAGAAAGGAGAACTACCTTCATTGATCCAAGGAACACAGCCATCCCTTCAGGAAAGTTGTGCAAGCTTATACCTGGACAGAAAAGCCAATACAAACCATGTCGGACATCCTATAATGAATGAAATTATGGTTCAAAAACATATATGATTCTCTTCTATTACCATATTGCCAGTCCTTTCATCTAATTTTATTAAGTGTAGTTTAAGAAGAAATGGAGATTGAGATGTCAATTTGACTTGTATAGTATGTCGGTACAAGTAGCTCAAAATGTTTAACTTGATAAATGAGTTTTGATTGCTAGAAATATGTGCAAGTACTATAGAATTCTTATTTGCTAAAGAAGTCTTGAAAATTTAGGAACATCTCATACTAGAAAATGTGGTCCCTTGAATTAGATGGGAGACAATTTGTAGGTAAATGAGCATTCATTCTGTAACAAAACGTGGGGTGTTCCTTTTAAGAAAAAAGAAAAAAAAAAGAGGTACGCGGGGGAGGGGGCTCCCTGTGCAATAGATAAATGACACTAATACTATTGGGGAGTCGAATAGTTTTCGTTTACTAATACAATTTTATAAAACTTTTTCAAATATTTTAAATTATTAACTCTACTGACTTGTACTTTCCATGCAATTATCAGAATATGTAAATTTTATTTCAGAAGAAAAGAAAACTTTATGCCAGATTCAAATGAAAAATTTGGGGCTTTGACCCTCTTATTCCAAACTTCTTCACATAAAATAGGACGGAGGGAGTATGGTTTTCTACAAACTATTGATGGAAATCTACTTTTACTATAGGAAGACCTTACATATTACAGCATAAATAAGTTACACCACAACAGTCCAAATAGAGACTTGACTTTCGCTACAGACAATAAGGAATGAACAGAAAGGGATTATTTAACCACAAGACTTTGTGCATCTAGCACCTACTATAAACCTTAGCTGAAGGGTAAACTTAATTCTTCTTTTTTTCTTTTGATAACCATGATGTCTGGGCTAGCTTTCACGCACCTCGACTAATTCCACTGGATACCTACCACCTCCTACCAGCAACTGATTCTAATGATAAACTAGATAGGAAAAACAAATTTAGTAAGATTTGTAATATTCTTCTCATACCAGAAAGGAGTACTATAACAGAGCATGTAACATAGCACTGTGGAAACTGAACAAGACACCAGATAAGAATTTTGAAAAAACTCCAGGTAAAATTATACAGACCACACTATATCACTCTTAATTATTTTTGCTCAAGACTATGCATTAACTGGGGTAATATACTTATTAGAAATCAAGTTAACTTCCTAATAAAATTACTCATGTAGGTGGGGAGTGCAACTACTTCAGAGACATAAAAATGAAGATTAAAGCAAGATTTATTTTAAGCATATATGTACTCTTGCATAAAATATTTGTATAGTGACTCTGAAACAACAAGAAACGTCAAAAATAGGCTTCCACAATTAGCACTTCATCAGACCTAGTTCACAAACTACTTCAGAGACATAAAAATGAAGATTAAGCTAGATTTATTTTAAGCATGTATGTGCTCTTGCATACAATATTTGTAAAGAGACTCTGACACAACAAGAATGTCAAAAATAGGTTTCCACAATCAGCACTTAATCAGATCTAGTTCACAAACAGTTCAGAGTTCTTCAAATGAGAACTCAAATGGAGGGTTTACAGCATAACAGAACCAAAAAATGCTGTAAAATTTATGGGAATTATCAACAAACCAATACAGCAGACTAACCTACTGCCGTGATGATTCCACTAAATAAAACTTGGCGGCGATGCTTCTTCATAATATCCTTACCCCTATCATCTCCGTCTTTCTGTTCTCATGCAGAAAACCATTTTTATTCTTTGATAGTTTTTGCATAAACGAGATTTTCTCCTATAGAAAACAAATCACATCATACCTTTTTGCCTTTGGCACTTGAAATGGGTGCAAGTGTAGGTTCTGGGATGAAATTTGAAACAAGGGCAAAGAAGATAACACCTGCAAAAAACTGACAGGCCAGAGATTCGCAATTAAGATCCAAGAACTGTATGTTTCTTCTTTAAGTGGAAAACAGATTGAAAAAGTTCAAAATAAAATTAGGAGATAGCTCACCCAGAGGTTTCCTTTTAAGAAGCCAATGGAGTTTATAGCATTATGAGCCAAGTCAAAGAATGATATGCTAAGCATAAGACCAGCAGCAAACCCCTGCACAACCAAAGAAATTATTCAGGTCTGTACTCTGCTATCGCCTATCTGTGTACCTCTTCGATTTACACAGTTGAACATAATGAGTCCTTTTAAGCTCGGGAAGCATCAGTAGTTAAAAATCAAATGATCCCTTTTCTTCTGCTCAAAATTTAAAATACTCAAGTCGTAAAATATATAAAATAACCGACAGTAAACATCTATCAGACAGCATGCTTAAACAAGCAAGTGACAAAGAAACCATGAATCACTTAAATTAACCATTTTACTTCTGACATTCTTACAAATACGATTAACCATCACCTGTAAAAGTCCTAGCATCTTCAAGTTAGGAGTCTGGCTAATAACCACAAAAAGTGCACCTGCAGATAAGAAAAAATTAGATCAGATTACTAAACTTTCATTAGGGAGGACTCTTGTAGCTTCAAACACTCTAGAAACTCAAAACACAGTAAGGAGATGGAAACAACAACCATAAAGTAATAGCGCCATCAGTCTCCAATGTATATTATACAGTTTTTATGAGCTAAGTGGGACTGTATAAAAATTGAAGTTTTAGCAATATGGTTTTCACTATGCTTACAGATAAGACACAGGATTGAGCACAAAAAATGAAAAAGACCACACTTTGACTTCCATTACTCAAACAGTTTTATTTCATCCGTCTCAATTTATGTGGTGAACTCCACTTTTTAGTTTATCCAAGAAAATGACTCATATCTATGTTTACAACAAATTTAACTTCTTAAATACCTTATCCATTGCCAGATAAATCTTTTATGGCTTAATTAGACCACAAGTTCCAAAAATAATTCTGTGTTTCTTAAACTCCTCCATCCCCTGGTCAAACAAGGTCACATAAGTTTTATTTTCCTCTAGCTATGTGATAATTGGGTAAGAAAAACATAAGATTAGAGCACTTTCAGGCTCTGATAATTAATCCAATTTTACAAAGTAGAAAATAAGCTATTCCAATGAAAGAGATAAAAAAGGAACTTTTTACTCACCTAGAGAGGTACTCAATCCACCCAACAATGAAAGACCAAGTGCAACAAGAACTTGAGAATCCATAGAAAACCCTTTGCTCTGAAACCCCTTTAAGCCAAAAACAAAAATTCACAGAAAAAGAAGAAGAGTAAACCCAGAAAAAATCTGGGGGTTTCTTCTTGTAGTTGAAGCAAATGGGTGTTGGAGATTGATATCAAGAATAAAAAATGTAGGCTCAAGGAAAGAAGAGCTCCCCTAAATATGAAATCTTGGAGAGCCCCAAGACTCAATAGCCTTCAGGAATGGGGCAGATGAAAGAATGTGTAGAGTCAAAGAAAGAGACAAATGAAACAAAGGGATTCAAGATATTAGAAACTTCTTGCTTTAGGCCAGGGAAAGTTCCTAACTTTTTCTTTTTTTTTTTCGATTCGAGCTCGATTAAATTCTTATTATGTTCTAATTGATTTTTTTTATCAGATTTTAATTAAACCTTTGCTATTGATGTCTTTAGGATTAAGAACTGAACCATGATTTGTTTTTTATTTGCAAATAAACAATCTCAAGTTTATATTTTTGTTATTTGCAAATAATAAAAAATCACATTTTATTTTTGTTAGACTATAGGTGAACAATTATGTTATCAAAGTATTCTAGACAATAATCTCATGGCTAATTATCTCAAATTGGAAAGGAAAAAACATTGTGATTATGCTAAAATCTCAATATGTATTGCATGAGAGTTTGTAAGCTTTTATTTGTTATAAAAATGAGAAAGACTATATGATTGAGATAAGAAATGTAGAAAGGAAAGTGTAGATATTTTGTATTTTTTCATATTTTTAGTTGTGTATAATTCTAATATCATTATTTATAGGACTGTATTAAGAGATATAAGAGATTGTTATGAATGTGATATTGATTAACTTATTTAAGATAATAGAGTAAGTTATGAAGGTGTGAGAGTTACCATCAACAATAGTGAGTGGAGAATTTATATTTAGAGTAGTAGATATTCAGATTTATTATTTCATAGTATTCTATTTTAGAAATCTAGATAGATAATGTACCTTGTTAATATTTTATTAGTAGAAAAAAGCTTGAGAAAAAATATTTCAATAAAAAAAAAAAGTCACATATTTAGTAATATGTATTATTAATTGCTTCATTAAAAATCTTGCCAAAAAAGTCTAACAGAACAAAAGCTTGACTCAGGAAAAAATAGTACAACATGTACTATAACACACACCAATCTAATTAAAATATCAATTAACTTTTATAGATAATGTTGTCCAATTTTATGTACGAGTTTTTCAAATATTGTTATTGACAGAAATACTTTTGTAAGTATAATAAATATCTTTTGTATATGTTGAATTTTAAGCTCAGCCAAATACATTTTTGTTTGTCATTTTGTTCGTCACCTCGTTAGCTTAGATAAGTTTTTTATTTGACTTGCTCATAATAACAATTAAATAGCGGACACTTTCATCAACATGGTAACAAAACTTGATTGTCTTGTAGAGTAACATGTTATGATAGTATTTTCACATGCAAATAGATAATTTTTTTGAAATCAAATTTTATATTAATCAATAATATTTTTGCACTTTTATAAATAATAAACTTTGATTAATATTAATATTTTATTCACTTTGATGTCCCCATAGTTAGATGTGAGACTATATTTAACATGTAATTTTTTTAAAAGTATTTTCTTATGAATAGTAATAAAAGAATATATAAGTGCACTAACCACATTAAGATATGATACTTTGATCATTTACATAATATCAAAATTAATTTTTTAATGTTAAGTGATATCATTGAGTATCAAATGAGATTACTTTAAAATCTTTTTATTCTTTCAAGAAAATTTCATATAAACTTTATTGTCTAGTTAGCCATAATAATCACAAATCATTATATACATTCAATTTTTTTTTATGTACTTTCAGATTGAAAAGAAACATTATTATTTGTTATAGTCACCATAGGAGAATACGTTTTCATATAATAATATCAATATTTTTGTGAATTTGTTTTTATACCATAATAAATTAGTTGTACTTTATATTGTATGTTTTTATTTGTCTTACATAATTCATTTGTACTCCTCTTCTTTATCAAAAAATTTATTTTAGAAATTGATCTATCATACTTTATGTGTGTCATGATTTTCTTCATTGATTAAAAACTTGTAATTCTCTTCTTCTTCTTTTTTAAACAAAATGGCCAAAGAGGCTAAATTTTATTAATAAAAATAGTTCAAAACAAAACCAAAAAAAATAGATAAAAGATTAGCCTTAAACAGCTTTAAGAAAACAAACTCAAATACCAAATAACATAAACAAAAGCTAAAGATAAGTAACAAATTATATCCATGTCTCAATTAAGAAAGCTTATAGATCTTCTTCGACAGGTGAAAGTGCTGAAGAAAGTTTTTAAGATCCTCTTCTCTGTCTTCTTTATTTTGTATCTTTTTTATTCCGTGAGAATTTTTAATTTAAAACTACTTTAAACTTAAGCTTTGGATCGATTGCATCGCAAGTCAGTCTTAATTTCTCACCAAACATTATGAAATCAAAATCACTGAAGACTATTTACAAACGAAGAGTTACGGTCATCTCAAATACTTCATAATCACATGTTAAAGTCTATTACTAAAGGCTTTGTTAGAAAGCTGTAAAAATTGATACTTCTATTGATTATCACAGTGAACCTTAAAAGAGGACAATATCATTTCCAATAAAATTTTAGTATAAGGATTCTTAAAAAAAAAAAAAAAAAAAAAAAAA
>JAJONR010013312.1:0-20906 GCA_029582245.1 Solanum etuberosum | reverse complement strand
TTTGTTTACCACATAAAAGAGAGAAGCTCTTTTTCTTTCTTATCTCCGCCAATTTCAAACATAATATTGAATCTTCATATAATATTTGAAAATAAAATGATAATATATTGAAGCGCCACTAATAATACTTGAAACTTTGTCATCTTCAATGGCCTGAAGACTCATGTTGGCCTCTTGTGTTGTTGTTGGTGCACATAACTTCAGTTATTGTTGTTGAGTAAAAGTTGGTCCATATTGCATTAGTCTTTTATTGATAGCAGACAATATTGATGTTGAGGTACCCATAATTTTGAGAGTTGTTTTTTTTCGATCTTTCTTTCATAATTGTTGAGAAATACTTTGTATTGGAATCCCCCAATCTAATATAATATGTTCTAGCTTTCTCTAATACAATACTATCTTCTATAAGGGACCATTTTTTTAGGTTTTGTACAAATATTTTTTTTCAAGATCTTGTAGTGAGTCAAAATAAAAGGTTGTGATGCTTTGTTGGACATCTATAACCTCTAAGTTGTTTCTTGGATAATTTTTTCACTAATACATTCGAATTTCCTATGCTTAAACTGTGGCTGAAGTACTTTAAGTTTTGACCAAGCATTCTCCCTCTTCCCTTTTTTTTTTGTTTTAGACCAATGATTCTAGACCATAGTTAAATAATTAGCGTGACCGACCCAAAAACTAGTTTTTTTATAAAAATTTGACCAATCAAGCTATTAGACTAATTTGATATACATGTTAGTGAAATATGTCATATTACACTACATATAGTTATGGACATGTGTATAGACATATAGTCAAGACAGGAAATAGTAGCTTCTAGTATGGTAATTTGTTTGATCATGGACCTTTGTATCTTGCTATTGAGGAGGAGTATATTCATCATAACATCAAGGTTAAGGATGTGTACAAGGATAAGCAATGGAATTGGAGTTGTCTATGAAACCATCTACATGAGATCCAAACATCTTTAATGAATACTTCCATGCACCTTATTCAAGAAGGTGCTGATAGACTCATCTGGACATCAAAGAAATATGGAAAATTTAATGTCTCTTCAATTTGGAACATCTTAAGGAAAAAAAAGGATAATTTCTCCTCTACAAACTAAAATATGGCACAAGGACATTCCTTATAAGATGTACTTCATTACCTGGAGATCCATTCACAATAGGCTCTCTGTAGATGATAAAATTACTAAGTTCAGCATTGACACTAATACTAATTGCAATTGTTATTTTTGTGCAGGAACGAACTAGTATAAAGAAACGGTTGAACATCTCTTCTACAAAGGAGACTTTGTACAAAGGATATGGGAAGAGTTTGCACGAAAAATTTGCATCAACTAAAAGAACAACTCGTTAGGAAATTTGATCATAGAATGTTGGAACTTCAAGATTACGAAAAATACTATGGCATCATACATCCTAAAGATCATGCCTCCCATAGTATTATGGGAACTCTGGGACACAGAAAAGCACTCTGTCCTCAGATTCAAGTCCCTGACCACATTCAATATTCATCAACTTATCACAATTAAATTCAAGGGAATCCACACTAATGAGAAGTGGGAGGACATATACCTTTTTCCACCTTATTTTTGGAGAAATATTGGTGGAATCCAACTATACCATGGTCAAATGGATATGCCCTCCTACACCATTATTGAAACTCAACACAGATGGTTCGTGCATAGAAGGTAAATGTGGAGGAGGAGGAGCAGGGGTTCTCAAAGATAGCACATGCAACGTGTTGATAACATTCAACCTACTGTTAGACATTCAAACAAGCAACTAAGCTAAATCATCTGCATTGTTGTTTGGACTAAAACAGTGCATAGATAATAATATAACTAGATTGTTGCTGAAATAGACTTTCTCATGATGCAGAACACCACTAATGCAATACGGAGAAAACCCAAGAAGATTGAAGAAATTGTTATAGATATCGCGAATCTTGTGGGATTCCATGGAATTATCATCACCCACTGCTATAGGGAGGCGAACAAAGTGGCTGACAAACTAGCATCCCTCAGCCACTCTATGGAGTCTTTACAAATTTACCTGCAGTACAATAGCATTCCAAAAATTGTCAAAGGAATCATAAACATTGAAAAATAGTGCCTACCCTCCTTTAGAGTCAAAAGATGTAAACTCAGCTCATTAATCTACGAACTCCTTTGAAGGCCTTGAGTGTTAAATACCATTAGTTTTTTTGGCTAGGATCATGTTTTGCATTATCACTAGATTGGTATGCCAATCTTCCAAGATGGTATGGTTAAACCCTCCTTTTTTAAATATAATCTTTTTCAAGTGGCAATACAAAATGATATTTTATATTTTTTTAAAATTGTGTCCATGACATTTTGTTTTTTTGAGAGGTTAGACATCATATTCCTCTTGCTCATGTATTTTGTTATGTTCTTCTAATACATATATTTAATATACAAGATAGGGGTCGTTCCGAACCCCCATCTTGAAAGTGACTTTTGATTTTTTTAAAAGGGTTTAGGATTGAATGTCCACAACTGACTTTGACATAAATATTCTTGAATCAAATAAAAATGGCAGAAATACCGACTTTATCTATCATATTATTCATCGCTTAGAAAAATACTTGCTAAAAGCAACTTAATAGAAAAGTCAAATTGAAGTCATTTAAGCATATACAAATCATTGTCCTAAGCTTCCTAAATAAGAGAAAACTTTAAAGTGAAGTTCAATAAACCATCTTCAAATGGGAAATTCCCCTTGGCTGTTTATGCTAATTAACTATCCAAGATGTGCAATTCAAAAAGTTACCTTCTCCTTATGAAACTAAACTTCAATATAGTTTATCTTCAAATCAACCACAATAACATTGATGTTATCTTCGCTACCCCGTCGCATAGCTAGTCGGGTAAGTAGTGTTGCTACTGCACTTGGAGAAAACGCAGATGATTTTTCTTGTTGAAAACACTCTCTAGCCACCTGACACGCCATTTCATTTGATACGACGTCCCACAAATCATCACTGGCAAGAATCAATTACTCATCTTCCTATTCCATCTTAATCATTAGTCTCTTTGTATTTATATAATTTTTTCTTACAATACATTTAAAAAGGGAAATACATTTAAGAATATTAAGAGCCCGTTTGAATTGGCATAAAATGGTAGATTTTAAAAAGTATTTTTCTTAACTCGAATGATTTTTAAGTAAGAAAAAAAAAAGCAGGAAGAGTCCTACTTCTGGTCTTTATCTTATTTTAAGTCATTTTAACTTATTTAAGTTATTTTTAAATTTGTTAAATACTTCAAAAACTTAAAATGACTTAAAGGTATATTTGATTAACTTCTAAGCCAATCCGGACAGGCTCTAACTCTTTTTATATTGTCATTCTACCATGCTATTTTTGGGGGGTTTTCATTTGATGCTCGATACCATCATTGAAGTCTAACTAATCGAATTCGCATAGTTTAAGGTTCCATTCAGAGGAAAGTGCTTCCTATTAAAAAAAAAATCATACCCAAGGCTCGAACCCGAGACCTCTTGTTAAAGAAGGATCAACCTCATCCACTATACCACATCCATTAGTGACCAAACACTATTGTATTATAGAGTTTCCATTGAAACTTATTTCTAAATCATAAAAAGATTCTAGAAAATACATATTTGATTTTATGCATATAATACCTTGATTGCAGTAGTTATCATTTTTTCTTCTTGATTCTCATAACAAGATCAACCAGCAAATAAGCTAAAGAAAAATTAAAACTCAATCTCAATTGGCTAAGGTCTCGTGCTGATAACGTGTTATAAATGAATAATATACTACAAGAAATATGGATAAGATATATGGGGAGTAGAATGTAGAGATCATTTTATTCAAATGTCTTCAAGTATCACTAACAATGGTGAATGAACAATCTTATTTATAGGTTGAGAAATCACTCCAAAGGTCATTATATTAAGTGTCATAATAAACAGATACATTTTTATCCAAAATGGTTCATAGAACCTAGGAAATATACATACATGAATATAAGTAAGTTCATGTATTGAGAATATGAACAATCCACTAATTCAATGAATTTATAACATCAATATTAATGTAGGCCTCTAGTGGATTGTTGTTAACTAGGAACAATACTTATGAATTATATAATTTTTATAATTTCAATAATGTATTGATGTCTACCATTTTAGAAGTATTTTGAGTTTTAACTGTTATTATTGAAATATCTTTTAGTTACATTTAAAATTATTTAAATATGTGATTTAAATTTATTTAAATACAATAATTAATAAAATTATTTAAATAGAGGTTATACACTTAACAAATATAAGTAATCATTCACAAGTAATAAAATAGGTATAACACATGGACGCAAAACTACAATATTGGTATATGATTCTCTTAGGTTGCTATTAACTAAGGTCAATACATATGAACTATGTGATTCTTATAATTTTTATAAAGTATTGATTTCTACCATGTCTAAAGTGTTTTTGAGTTTTAACTATCGTTATTGCAATACTTTCTAAATAATACTTTTAAAATAATTTTTATAATATGTCGATGTCTAACACATTGTTTGATCTTTATAAAAAAATATTGCAAATCATCATCATCATCATATTATGTATGTAAATGCGGGAAAGCTGGCAAGATATGTCTTCTCCAATCCAAACACTTGTCTATACCCACAGGGGGTTTCTCTGCTCCTGAAAGCGGTGCCTCCTCTCGTCATCTTTTACTACGTGGACAAAAAAATTATGCCAATTCTTCTTCTTTCAGTTAGCATGAAGAACCGGGTTTTCTTCGTTCGGTCATAGTAGGCCCCCACCTCCTTACACTTGTCAAGAGATTTTCTACCACCTAAAATTAATTAATTAAGATGGTAAATTTTAAAAAAACTACACACGAAAAATTCCATCATCTCACGATTAAATGAGAAAATTCGAAAGGTACGTACTCAGAAGTTTACATCACTGTAATGACGTGTCACTTTACATCACTCAAGTTGTCTAAAAAGCCCTCTCCGTTCTTAGTTGTTTATTTTCATTTGCCATAGGTCTTATATGGTATTACCTGTATTATTCAGAGAAATAATATGTACAGATGTAACCAAACATTTTTTTTTTTACGTTTCTACTTGTTGACAGATGTTCTACTATTTGGAGTTCTAATCTTTCACACGCCTCCTATAAAACAAAATGCCAGTGTTTCACCTTTACTACAGTTTTATAACTAAAGATGGAGAACAGAGGCAATGTCGATCAGAACGAGGAAGGAAGGATGCATCGCCAATACAGAATTCAATTGAGAAGGAGAGAGCAAGCCCGGGAAGCACAGATGAGGGTAGGAGTACTGCCGCCGCCAGCGGTTGGATCAAGGTCTGTACAAGGAATGAGGCCTTCAATGGAAGATGAGGTTTCAATTCACCCAAATCTTTGCTCTCCGCCCATCAATGGCGGTCGTCCCGTTCATTTTTATGCTGTTTATGATGGTCATGGTGGTTCTCAGGTAAACTTGCTATTTCTTTTTTGACCATGTTATGTATTTATTTTTTAAAGTTAGATTACCTAAAAAATGGAGGGATGGACTACTGGAGGTCAAAATCCAACCGAACCGAAAATAAGTTATTGGTTTATCAGTAATGAGTTAGCGGTTCAGATAATGGTTTTGATTTTTTGTAACACTTCAATTTCAATCATGTATTCTAAAAAGAATTGTTATTTCTTTTCCTTTTTGTAACAATTCAATTTCAATCATGTATTCTGTTTGGATTGGCCTAAAAATGTAGTTTTTAAGTATCAAAAAACAAAATGTGAAATTTAAATAATTTTTCAGTCAAAAATAAAAAGTAGATCCCTATTTTTGGTTTTTTTTAAAGTCATTTTAACCTTATAAACACTTCCAAAAACTAAAAATGACTTAAAAGTAAGTTTAACCAACTTTTAAGTCAATCTTGACAGGCTTTAAGACAACAAAATTAAAAGGTATATTGGTAATTTTAACAAATCTTTCTCAAGACTTAAATATCATTTCAAAGTTAAAATCAGATAATAAATTGAAACTGAAACAAGGGGGGGTGATACCTTACATTATCCGACTAACTGTGTAATTATAAGTATTTTTTAAACCAAATATTAAAATTTGATAATTTTAGGTGATTTATTTTTGTGAAAATAAAATTAAGGATTTTTGGTTGATGCAGGTATCTGCACTCTGCAGGGAGAGAATGCACTTGGTTGTAGCAGAAGAACTGATGCGCCCCGAGAACAATACAAACATGATGAGTAGTAGCAGCAGTAGTTCCAGTTCAGATAGAGTACAACAACGAGATTGGGAGGCAGCATGGATAAGAATTCTGCAAAGAAGTTTCCAGCGGATGGATAAAATGATATGCTTTAACTGTGACTGTGCTACTTTAAGCTACCGCTGTTTCTGCCCACCAAATCACAACTTGCGTCTGATGGGCTCCACCGCAATCATAGCAATTGTAACAGATCATGCCATTGTCATTGCAAATTGTGGTGATTCCCGCGCTGCTCTTAGTCGGGAGGGACATGCCCTCTCAGTCTCCTTCGATCACAAGGTAAAAAACTTTTATTAATTCTTGTGATGTTTTTATATAACAAAGAAGCTTTTATTCACCCTGAAATAAAGCAAACATGAGTTGGTTGTGCAGTGATAGAACTGTTCCACTCTTAACCAAAGGTATGAATATGTAAAAAATTCTGTTGGAAGTGCTACTCCCAATTATAAGTTTTGTAGTGCACGATTAAATGATTTGTCCTAATTATAAAAGCTACTCTCTTATTTGGTTGCAGCCAAATAGGCGGGATGAACTCGCTAGAATAAAGGCTGCGGGAGGAAAACTTGTTTATTCTCGTGGATTAAGGGTTCAAGGCGTTCTAGCCATGTCTCGGGCAATAGGTAATATTTCTCTCTTAATTTGAAAGGCTTTTTCAATCTAACACAATTAGCATTGGAATTGTTGCTTCATTTCTTTTTCCCCTTCTACCTTTTCTTTTTTTATCAGTCATTCACCGGCTCGGTCTAAAGCGAAATTTTAATTAGAAGCCTAAAAATTTAAATAAATTTTATGTGTATTTAAAATTTATTGTTCTTACACTTTTAAGATTTTGTATAAATAATTTCTTCGAAAAAAAATTCTTCCAATTATATTTAAGGAAAGATATTATCAATGTAACAGTGAAAAACATTTTTTTAGTAAGACAACAATTATTATACGAATTGTTAACATAATTCAAGAATTGTTATAAGTTGATAAATTATAATGAGTTAGTGAGAAGAAAATAATACATATTTTTTTTTATTATAAATGATTAATTTAATCTATAAAAAATTAACATATTATTTATTTTTGACCAAAAAAATAATAAAATTGAGGCTCCCCAAAGGCATATACCTTATTTTTTGTTGCATAGACCCGGCCATGCCACCTAGGTTATACTCACCCCTAGTGATGGAGTTTGGCATGACCCTTATCATCAGTCTATATAAGCTCCCAAGAATATACCATGAGGATTGGTAAAGTCCTACTTTAATTTTTTCGGAAACTATATTTACTCCTCTATAGGTTTGAATAAACAACACTATCTATGTTATGGCTAATTTAACTAATAGTAGAGAACAATGAAGTTAAAACACAATTATGGTATCTAGAAGTGCAAATTATCACCCTAGCTTCTTATGGAAAAAAAATTGAAATAGTTAAGAGCATATAGAGATAAAATGAATTTTAGGCAACACACTCAATAATCATGATTGTTATTTAGGGTTTTATCAGAGAATTACACATGATGTGCATGTTGGAGAAGTGTTATATGTTCTTTAATTAACGACACACATATAATATCAAAGTAGAAACGAAATTGAGTATACAATTGTGCAGGACGTGTATGTCAGCAATATGTTGTCCGTCCAAATAAATTAGTACCACACATTATTCAACAAAGGATATTTTAAAAAAAATGAGTAAGTTGGTTTTACGTCATAGAAGTTTGTCGTTTATGCATTAAAGAAAATGGTGGCTTCCCAATAGAGGTCAAATTGGGTGTTATTGATGATAGTTTAAGAAAAGCGGTTTATGTTGCTAGAAATGGATTAGATAGCACATTGTTTTTTTTTTTTTTTAAATCACAAAAGGCTCATCTAGTTATTCCATCAAAAATTGCAATTACTCATATATATTGTAAATGGATATTAAGAAGGAAGTCCATGTAGATTGATTTGTTTTGAAGTTCTACCACCTTTTATTAGTACATGTATCACAAGCCTCTTGAAGTCAATTCCACCCTCACCATTAGGTTTATATAGATTCTCCAAGATCTCAAATAATACTTAGATTTATTAGTAGAGGATCCCAAAAAAAATATGGGCAAAGTTCTTCTCAATAAGTTCAATAGTTTTCTTAGGATGGTTCATGACAGTCATAGTATAAACTGGAATAGCTTGAACAACGTGTAATAAGAATGAGTTTACCATCATGTGATAGAAGTTTAGTATGCCAACCACCAAAGGTTTTAACATTTTTTAGTAACCAAACCATCAAAATAAGTATTCTTTTCTTTCCAATGTATATAGAGAATCCTAAATAATTAAAAGTGAATTATTTCTCAATAAATTCAGTAGCTTGTCTTATTATGTTAATTCTATAAATGGATATTTTAGGACCTATGAAGAAGAAAATTTGGTTACTATTCACTTGTTGACCAGAGTTCATTTCATATATGCTTATGAATTTGATTCATAACAACTTTATTAGATATTATATTGCCTCCACAGAAGATAATAATGTCATCTGCATAAGCCAGATAAATTGCTTTTAGACCATTCTTGCTCATAGTGAAACATGAGAACCTCTCACTTTTGAAGAGGTTATTTAGTTTGTCTTGAAAGAACTTCATGAACTACCAAAATAAAAAATGCAAGGAAAAAAGGATTTTCTTGTTTCAAATTTCAATCTCTGAGTGAAAATGAAAAAGTTATTTCTAGATTCATTGATGAAGATGGGATACAATATATTTCATTTATCAACTTGTGGATCATATTAGGCAAAACATCATTAAAATCAAATTTCTTTAACGTACACAACAATAAAGAAAGACCAGACTGATCTATCATAGGCCTTTGACATATCTAGTTTGATCACAATGTTATTCTCATGGTTAATTAATACCCTAAATAATTCTTTGAAATTGTAAGAAATTCTCAATAATGAATCTGCCCTTCCCGAAGCCTATTTGATTTTTGAAAATCATATTGGATAGTAGAGAAAAATATGTTAAATTAATAAATGAATTATTTATATTACAATTCATGTATATATGAAATACCAATGTGTATTTAATAGGGTAGGTCTTGTCTTTAATTACTTACAAATTAATTGTTTTACTTTATATATTTTTTCGATGCAAACCATCCTCGGAAGAGTAAGGAAAAAAGAAGGAAACAAGAGTCTCTTACTTCCTAAAAATATAAAGAAGCGGAGTATAATTATGCTACAAGTAGAGGTTTTCCAATGTGTTACTTGTCCAATCACTATAGGTCTCACTTCTTCTGTGTCTGTTTGTGTTGGAGGAAATTTCAAAATAGTTGATTTTTTTTTTGTTTACTTCTTAGAATGACTAAATGTTATAGAGATTTAACTATTAGTAAATATTTTTTTTATTTTTTCTTATTACAATTAGGAGACAGTTATTTGAAGCCCTATGTCATAGCAGAGCCTGAGTTTACCTTCGTAAAAAGGAAGGCAAATGATGAGTGTTTGATTCTTGCTAGCGATGGCTTATGGGATGTCGTATCAAACGAAACGGCATGTCGGATGACTAGAGTGTGTCTTCAAGGAGATGCAATATTTTTTTCGCATAGTGAATCAGCAGCAGCGCTGCTTACTCGAATTGCTACGGGGCGGAATAGCCATGATAACATCAGTGTTATTGTGGTTGATTTTACAAGAAATCAAGAAGGATGAGAAATTCCATAATACAAGCATATATGTATATACTAAGGACAATGTGATAGTGCATTCTATGTTGTTTATGATGATCATGTAAAACGGCTACTTCTTTTTTTGACCATGTAAAAGGTTTTCCTTCAGCAATAAAGTGTAGGGATGGCAATTGGAGAAGTCACACCCCTGATGGGGCAGGGCAAGAAAATAACTAAATGGGACAGAATAGAACAGGACAGAAAAATCATATTTACTTAAAATACATAATGAAGTAGGGCGGGTAATGGTTCAATTGTATTGCAATTTGTTCACCGGAATACAAACGAGTAGAAAGTGCTCGTTGTAGTACAATTTTGCTTGCTAGAATATAAAGTATCTTATGGTTAACATCTTATGGTTGTTTGATCATGAATATTTTTCTCCTTTTTTTTTAGAGTTGAATTCTTGAAATCATGTCTGGCGATAAAATTTAAAATTCAACTTCTTAAATTTTAAATTTAAAAAATATCAAAAAATTATTTTCACCTTTTTTCAATTTAAAAACAAATATTACTCAAATTTTCAAATACCATTCACTTTTAAAATAAAAACTAAAGACTATTTTTTTTTTCAAATTTCATAACTTTCGTGGCCAAATGGGCTTCACGGTCATGAAAAAATGTCATTTTTTTCTATGTTTTGCCATTTTAAAAATCTGAACAACAATAAAGATGTATTTTCACTCCAAATTACACATAAAAAGTCAAAAATAACTTCAATTTATATTCATGGGCAAACATAATACACAATTTTTAAATATCATTTTTTCACTTTAAAAATAAAAATTAATTTTTTCAAATTTCAGAGTGAAACATAACAAACACCCACTAAATCATGCCCAGAAGGTCTGTGTGAACAAAGAAGAACTGTTTAGTGAGAACAATAGTTTTAAAATGATTCACCCTGTAGTGATATGAATTTGGCATGACCCTTATCAGTCTATATAAGTACGTTCTCAAAAATATACATGGTGGATTGATAAAATCTTATTTTTTTGGGAACAATATTTAGTACTCCCTCTATATAGGTTTGAATAAATAACACTACGTTGTGGAGGAGTTGAGCTAAGATATGTCTTAACAAGTTCCAAACCTAAAACTTAAGGGCATATGTAGAAGAAAAGATTGGTATCAAAACTAATAGTAGAGCACAATGAAGTTAAAACACAATTATTGCATCTAGAACTACAAATTGGAATAGCCTGAACCCAAAAAAATGTAGCAAAGTTCTTCTCAATAAGTTTAATAGTTTTCTTGGGAGGGTTCATGGAAATCATAGTATAAATTGGAATAGCCTGAACCACATGCTTGATAAAAATGAGTTAATCACCATGTGATAAAAGCTTATAAGTGTGCCAACCACTAAAAAATTTAACAATTTTTAGTAACCAGACCATCAAAATAAGTACTAATTCTTTTCTTTTCAATGAATATAGCGCTCCTAAATAATTAAAAGGGAATTCTTTCTCAATAAATTTAGTGGCTTGTCTCATTTTTTTGATGCTATAGATGTAAGTTTAAGAAGTGATAAGAACCTATGAAGAAGAAATTTTTGTTAACTAAAGTTCATTTGATACTTGTGAATTTGATCCATAACAACTTTAATGAATCTTGTATTGCTTCCTTGAAAAATAATTATGTCATTTGCATAAGCCAACTGAATTATTTATGGACCATTCTTGCTTATAGTGAAACATGTGAACCTTTACCAGAATAATATGTCATTGAAATTAAATTTCTTTAACACAACGATAAGGAAAGGCCAGAATAATATGTCATATGCTTTTTTCGTATAAGTTTGATTACAATGTTACCCTCTATATTGTAATGATTGATACCTTGAAATATTTTTTGAACCAATAGGACATTCTCAGTAATGAATCTGCCCTTAATGAGACCACTTTAATTTTCAAAAATCATATTGGATAGTAGAGATTAATATATATATATATGAAATATCTCAATGTGTATGTTATAGAGTAGGTCTTGTCTTTAATTACTTATAGATTAATTATTTTACCTTCATATGTTTTTCTGATGCGATTCAGTAGGGGGGAGGGAGGCATATCATTGTAGTTGATCTTTTTATTTACTTTTTAGAATGACTAAATATTATAGAGATTCAATAGCTATTAATTTACTTGTTACAATATCTAAACCTGAGATTACTTTGTAAAATAATAATGTAGATGATGAATACTTGATTCTTGCGAATGGTGGCTTGTGAGATGTTGTATCAAACGTAATAGTGTGTCGGATACTTTTCATGCATTTTTTTGTCATTTTCCACACGTCGCAACAACATATAAGGGATCATATGTCCATTGAACTTGAAATATTCTGGAATATGCTTCAAGTGTCCAAAACAAGCACCCTTAAAGTCGGGATAAATTTTTTCTTGAACTAGAAGTTTTCTAAACTCACCATAAACAGCCATCATTGCTCTAATAGAATTTTTTGCTTGAAACAATCCTATCTCATCCATCCATGTCGTTAAATCATACGACTTACCAGAAATATCTCTTGCACAAATTGGCAAGGAGGGGATTATCACCCTCATCTCCAGTGTGGGTATCTCTACTACTCTCCTCATCTTCACTATCATTTTTTTCTTCACTAGATTCAACTTCATCACTAACGTGGGAACTACTGTCCTGGTAGTTATCAATCTTGGTCATAGTATCAGAATTCGAGTTAGACTCAGGTTCTTCGACTATAATTTTTTTTTTTTTTGAAGCTTTGGAAACTTCTTTAGCCTTTCGATTCTTATTCTTAAAAGCATTAGGAACAGATCGTTTAACGATGTCGCATCTGGTTTTAGCCATACTGTACTATATATAAGCAAAAATAGATTTTTCATATCAAAATATCAACCACTAGTCTATTAACACAATCAGAGTAATGCTCAAAAAAATATGCAAAACAAGTAGCAGTTCCAATAGAAATCGACAATGCTATTGACATAAACACCATTAAAGTCGATCAAAATACAGTAAAAATTTCTAAATCGATAAACGAGATAAACATAAAAATTCAAAAAAAATCTAGGCATTATCCAAAGTAAAACGTCATTAATGATGCGGAATCAAAAACATGAACTAAAACGGATCAGATTTTCACAAGTTTCAGCAAATATTTAAACTTCACTACACTATCACAAATAAAAAAACAAACAGGCTAAAAGTTACTGAAAACACAATTAAACTTATCTGACAAGAAGAGGATTGAAGAAGATTTAACTGAACTTAGGGAAGAAGATTGAAGAAAAAAAGACTCACTCCAGTTTGTTTTGAAATTTTCAGGAACAATTATGGTATCTCACGTTTGTTTATGATTTCGATAATGGGAGATGGAAAGGTCGGTTGTTGGAGAAAGGTGAGTTTATGGAGGTTTATGATTTCGATAAAGCGAGTATATGGAAGACGAAGAGGCACATTGGAGAAGACGTTCTCTGAGAACGCTATGAGGTTTCCTCGGAAAAGGTTCTAAAATATTGAACTATATTAAATATTTTTTTATATTGGGATTGTAATTTTATTTTTGGAGAAATGAAATTTATTTAATGATTGAAGTGTTGGGATGGAAATATATTTTTATAAACTTGTATTTTATCCCCAAGTTCTTAAAGTGAGGAAAAGGTCCATGATCCCACAATCCAACCCCACTTTTTCTTAGTCTAACCCTAAAAATTAGATCAAAAAGAAATTTAGTGGCTATTTGTCAAAATAAATTTTGGGAGTGTACCCTTTGCCAATTATTCTCACGTTATTGGATTGTTATATTCTGAAGAAGACAATTCAAGAATTATACCATTGGATCACTAAAGATTCGCATTCCAACAACATTCCAGTAACATCGTGTAACTCAAAAGAATCTGAATTAATTAGTTGAAGAGTTCAAAGTTCCACCAATAAGAACATCTTCCTTCAACATAAAATTACTCTTTTTTATAGATATTAAAATAAAAACGTGAAAACAAGATTTTGGTTATTTTTCAAATTTCAAATACAACTTCAGGTTGTATTTGAAATTTTTATGGTCATACAGTGTTTTTAGAATAAAGAGAAATCATTTTTCGGATAAAAGTGAAAAATTATCATGGTCAAACGATGCGGATCTGTTTGGCCATGAATGATATTTACTTTTTCCAGAAATATTATTTCACTTTATTTGAATTATAAATATAATGCATCAACCTCAAATTATAAATATAATACAATGTTCTTTTTTTTCTACAACATATACTTTTCATCCTTTTCATCTTCACAAACACAAAGAATAAAATATTCTTTATATAGGTGTAAAATTTCTTCCACAAGTAGAGAAGTCGAAAAAAGTGAATAATAATTTAAAGTATTATAGAATAATTAGTACTCAATGTGAAAAACATGTCATGATGATTACATGATCAATCACGAAGTAATGACACACTCTATTCACTGTATGCCCATTATATATATATCATGCACTTTAATATTTTAATTTTAATATTAAAAAAACAAATAAACACCAATAATATGTCACATTTTACCAGTGCGCGCACATAGAATTGTTTCAATACATATGTGTACAACTCATGTTGGTCCTCTTAAGACTTAAGTACTTATTAATCAAGCTAAAATGCAAGCTAAGACGTTATAATTTTCACTAGTGCATGTTAGTAAGGTATTATACATCATGAGATAAACAGAAAGAAAAAAAGTTTATCCTTCCCAAAAGGAGGGTTAAGAGACTAAAATCTACAAACTAATTAACCCTCCAAATATAAAACTATTCTATATTTAGATAACAGAAAAGTTTATAGAATTTTTTGTTAGAAGTTTGAAAATGCCTTTATGTTTATCTAGGTTTATAGCACTTCAATATGCCAGAACTCTTATAAGTCTTAGGCAAGATCTCTTAGAAGTATTAACTCGAATGCTCTCTTTTTATGTCTGGAGGTTAGGTCGTCATACTTCTTGCTAATCTTATTTATATGGTTATTAAAACATAAAATAATTAAAAAGTTATCTTTAAGTATAACAAGAGCTATAATTAATGTTGATTAAAATGCATCTTGTAGGGGATGCCATAATTAGAATGGTTTAGGTCTAAATCATGATGACAGGAATCACTGATATATATGTTGCACAAACGATTATTTCTTTCATTGGCTTTTAGCTTAGTCTCTTAAACATATAAAAGTTGGTGAATGCAAATGTACATGACAATCTATATTCATTATTTCTACCGCAAACTTCTTCATGTTTTTTCTAATTATTTGTATAATAGCTAAAATTTGGAGATTCATCTTCTTTGTAATTATTTGAAGAATTCCATTTAATGTTACTTGCCTTGTAGAGATTTAATATTAACCAAGATTTGATAACCTTGATGACATTTCATTAGATAATTTTGTTGTTAGTGAAATTGTATGTTTATATATATATATGTCTTCTAGATGATGAATGATGTGAATTGTGATAGAGTCAATATTTCTGTCTTTTTTTATTGTTTGTGAGATTAGACTTGTTCTTCATCATGCACACCAACAAAAATTATGTTCCAGTCAGAATTAGCCATGGACATCCAATTCTGACCCTAGAAAATAACAAATGTTTTATTATCTTAGCGTTAATAAATGCCTTAAAGAAAGAAAAAAAAATGATTTTTTAAATGGGTAAAACTCCATATATTATCTTAAAGATAATTTTAAAAGAGTAAAAATTATTTTAAAATTATCTTGAAACTAAATAAAAAATAAAAATACTACTTATTTTAAAATAAACAAAATATTATAATGGAGTGGATATTCCATTATGCTTTCTAAGCAGACAAATTTACAGTGTTTTCTCCTCTTGAAACGTAACAGGGGACTTTATTAAAAGCCAAAGTCATCAAATTCTAGTCAAGCCCAACCAAGGATAGTACTGTTTTGTGGAATTGAATTAATAACCTTCTTTTTTTCGTAGTGATATAATATCAAACAACAATAACCAATAAGAATTTTTTTCTTGAGGCACATGTAGGTATGTGGTGCTCGTTTTATGAAAAAACTGAGGTAGTTAGTATGGTAATATTCACATAGGTTACTAAAAAAAAGTAGTATTCGAAAAAAAAAAATAGGATAAAGAATAAAATAGAATTATTAAATAATAAGTTTAAAATGAGAAATTAAAAAATAAGATAATGACGGAATTATACGAAATCACTCATTATATTGAGATTTTTTGTTATTATCTAATGATAAATTTAACAATGCTATATAATAAAATATAAATAATAACTAAAATAAATATTATATTTAAACTAATAACACAATACAATACAATATAGGAACAATCATTCCAACCCGTTACTATCATTTTCTGCCCACTTATGAAATCGAAAGAAACTAGGATAAAATTTATTTGTTCATCCACTATAAAAATTTCTGGTTGTTTAATTAAAGGAAATTGACCTAATAATTCGGTGAAAATAAATCAAAGTTGTCACCATCAGTAATAAAATAGTTTCTAAATACTAGAAAATACTTAAAGTCAAATCAGAATGAAAAAAAATGTGGTATAATCAATATTCGTTTAGAGTATTTGTTGAATCGATTAATTTGAATTGGTCAAATCCATTTTAGAGAAAAGAAAATCAAAATTGACCTCAAGATTTTGACAAATCAAATGAAATTTGTTTTGAAGCGACATAAAAATGTATCATTTGGGTCATTCTTGCTAACTAGTAACCAAAATAGGGTGTATATGAATTTCACTCACATTAGTTTGGTCAAAATATCCAATAAAAGAGACAACTTTAACCAATTAATCTATTTTTGTAAAAATAAACATAGTAAAGGAAAGGAAAGTAAAATTCATCTTCTTTCATCATTTATTCTGTTTGGTTATGATTTTAAATGATTGATTTGAAATTGAAATTTTATTTGAATCTGTAACTTATATTTTAAAAATTGTAATTGCATAATTTGTGAATATTATTAAAAACTTTTCAATTCTTATACAAATTTCATATGATATAGACAATCTTTTCGCATTAAACATGTGTTTTTTGAGTTTGCGAAATTTAAAATGAAAAATGTAGAAGGAAATCTACTGCTCAACTGTCCCCTGTAGTAATTTAATTTTTAATGGATGAAAGGGTCCGAAATCAGCCTTGCCTTATTACTTAGCTCTTGCCAGGTGGCATTATTAGACTTAGGTGTTACTAGTTAGGTTGTCATTTTTTAATCAAGTAACATTAATTTAGTTCCACTTTGAGATTCAATTTACATTCTTCTTTTATTTGCTAAACATACAAAAAAAAAAAAAAATACTAATCTGTGCAATATTTCTCTTTTATTTATGTAGCAAATATAAATTTTGTAAGTTTTAATCGTTGAAATTTTCTTTTCCTTTTTACGTCACAATGTTATAGAGAAAATAAGGAGTTGAGGATGCATAATCATGAATCAAGAATATGGTATAGCGGCTCTATATCGGTGGTTCAGGAGCCCCACTCGGATCTAATGAATCTGAATATGATGATATTTCTATTACGAATTGGACCTAACTCTCAATCCAAAAATTAGCTTAGAGATAAGAGGATCATTCAAATCTTATAAGGAATTCAGAGTTTCATCTCGATTTAGGGTGTGTTTGGCATGAAGGAAAATGTTTTCCATGGAAAACAAGTACATTTCTAACTTATTTTCTCATGTTTGGTTGGTGAATAGAAAATATTTTTTAATGTTTGGTTGGTGAATGAAAAATATTTTTCAGAAATTATCTTTTATTAATCCCCTTACTCAAACATAAGAAAGGAGGCTTATCACTTTCTTGAAGACAAGTTTTTGCTTCAGACTAAAAAATACTCTTTAGAAAAATAATTTTTTATCCGAAAATTAACCCCGATAATTGATCTAGGACCCGACTCCGACATCCAAACTAGGACAAGATCCCTATGACCGTTCC
This sequence comes from Solanum etuberosum, assembly GCA_029582245.1. Classification (NCBI taxonomy): domain Eukaryota; kingdom Viridiplantae; phylum Streptophyta; class Magnoliopsida; order Solanales; family Solanaceae; genus Solanum; species Solanum etuberosum. Next base: position 2,967 of record JAJONR010013312.1, on the reverse strand, counting down.
AAAATTCGATCATGAGATTTGACCCAGACGTTCGAACCAGGACCTGACCCCAGGAAAAAAAATTCAAAAACAAATTGACGGGGTCGCGCGAGGGGGGGAGGGGTTGGCGTAAAAAATGAAAAAAAAATTAAATTTGAAATATTTCCCAAAAAAAAAAATCTTAATTTTTTTTTTTGACGGAAATGGCATGGGTGGGGAGTGGGTGGGGGTAGGGGGTGGCGTTAAAATGAAAAAAATTAAATTTGAAATATTTTCCAAAAACTGGCTAGGGTGGGGGTTGGGGGTGGCGGCTAGGGGGTGAGGTAGGGGTGGGGATGGCATAAAAATGAATTTTTAATAATTTGAAAAAAAAATCAAAAACAATTTTTTTTTTTTTTTTTAAAATGACGGGGTGGCCTGAGTGGTTGGGTGGCGCCTGGGGTGGGAGGGGGGTTTTGAGGATAGGGGTGGGGTGGCGTAAAAAATGAAAATATTTTAAATTTGTAATATTTCCCAAAAATAATTTTTCTTAATATTTTTTTTTTGACGGGAATGACCTGGATGGGGTGGCGGGGGAGGGGGTAGGGGCAGTGGCAGTGGCGGAGCCACCTTATGATCAGGGGGTACCTGAACCCCCTTCGGTGAAAAATTATACTATTTATATATGGTTAAAATAATTTTTTATGTATATATAGTATATGTCGAATCCCCTTCGATTAGTTTGTGTGTTTATTTCTTCATATTTTGAACCCCCTTAGTGAAAGTCTTGGTTCCGCCACTGAGTAAGGGTGGAGTAAAAATGAAAATTTTTAAAAGTTTGAAATATTTTCCATTTTTTTTTTTAAATTGACGGGGATGGGTCGTAAGAAAATAAAAATAAAGGATGAAGTAGAGTTTTGAAAAATGTTTTCCTTAATTTTGGAAGGAAAGTCATTTTCCTTAAATTTGTGGAAAATGAATTAATTTTAAAAATATTTTCCAAACCTGAGAAAATTAAAAAATATTTTCAAAAAATATTTTCCTCCGTACCATACCAAACACACCCTTTATGTGGACACATTCTCATCAATAGAGTCGCAACCCACCCCCTCCCCAATCCTAACAACCACAAATGGCAAAATTGGGCTGCATTGACCATTCAAACTGATGCACTAGTTTTTGAATTAAGACTTCTGATTACTGAACTATCTACACTGCTTTTTCATGAAGCATTTCATTTTGTATAATTTTTCATTTCATAATGTTAATACTATTGTCCTAGAACAAATTAAAAGGCTCTAATTTTACTAGGGTGATAATATGTACATTACGCATGCTAATCATTTATTTACTGCTTTAACAATTATGTAGCTCTATATACACTTTTACTATATCACATGAAATGTCACATCTGCCTTAGTAACACTATGTATCAGATAAAAAGTAAATACTTTTCTGTATCGGATGTTTATATCAAATCAACACAAATTAATATAATCAAATGAATGTACATTAATATAGTTAAGTATGTAATTGTAGTGTATATTTAAATATGTATTATGTATCTATGATTTGACATAAATTGATTAAATTTTATCCACACAAAGTGGGACATAAAGAAAAAGAATACTTGGTTGTCAATAATCAATATGAATGAAATCATTTGTAATATTACTAATTCAAGTTCATACGTTCTTATAACTTTAAATTTATTTTAGAAACTTTTGTTAAAGACGTGACACTATTGGCCTATAAAATCATATCATACTAATAATAAAAATTATTTATCTGAAGCATGTCATAATTTTCAATGTTGGAATTCTTCATTCTTCCTAATTTTTTTTTTTAAAAAAAAAAAGGATACACGTCGTTGTATCATTTATAAATATATTTTTTAGATTGAAAATCTTAACAAAATTATTTTAGTTGAAGAATTTGACAATTTTAAAATAAAGTCAGTACACGTGGTTCCATATGTCATTATCCATTTGAGGTAAGGCTAATAAATTCTGCCCACGTTTCGTTTTGTCTTTACAAGTAACAATTCCTACTTCCAGAAGGGGAATCATGTGGACACTTTTTGTCCAAATCCAAACTGTCCAGAAATAAAGCACTTTTTAATAAAAATGATTTTGTTCACAAAAATATTTAAATTTAAGACATTTAATTATGGATAAAAAATTACTTATTATTCTGCTAACAATTCTGATTATCCCACATGCTCTCTTCAAATTTGAAAAATATAGTAAAAAATAATCCCCCACTATCAATTTATTATTTCTCCTTTAATTTTTTTCACATGTTTGGCTCTTAATAAATTTATTATAGCTCCAGATTTGCCCTTAGAAGTTAGAATACTTTGACTTGTTCATACTAAATATTTCCCTTTTGTAGCAATGATGAATATAGATCGTTAGGAGTTGTTTGGAATGTGAAGTAAGATGGATATTTCATGATTAAGTTTGAGATTATATTTGCACATATTAAATTAGTGTAAATTTAATCTTAAATTTAATTTTGAATACTCAACATTATCCCATTAAATTTGAGCATATTTTATTCCTACGTTATTCAAGATCAATAAGCCATCTCAAAAATATATTTTATGTAGAAAATTCTCAATCAAAACTTCGATACCAATTATTGCACATACAAAATCAATAAAAAAAATAATACAAGAATTTAATGAACTTTAATCAAGTCAAGTCCTCATGGGCAAAAGATAATTTTCACTCCGAATGAAAAAAAAAATTAGTACAAACAATTATGTAACAAGAAATGATTTTTCAGATCTACAAGAACAAATTTTTTTTCTAAACTTGCAAGAAATATAGGTTTTCCAAACCAACTACAAAATCTAACATAACTAGGATTGACAAAATTCAAAACACATAGCAGCACTATGCAATTATTGAAAAATAGTTGCGTACAAAATCTCAAATAATGGTGTGTTCAATTTATTTTAATCATATAAAAGGAAAAAAAAGGTCGGATAAATAACATATCTGA
>JAJONR010013311.1:0-18607 GCA_029582245.1 Solanum etuberosum | reverse complement strand
GGTGGTATATGGTTGGAGTGGAAGTTATTGATATGATTAGATGACTTGGTTAGATGAAGTTTCAAACTATATTATATATAATATCTCTATCCTTTTTGAAAAAAATTGTGGACTATTCTTTCCCTTAGAGAGGGAAAGGAGTAACTTATTTAATAGGGCACTCAATGAGTAGAGAAGAATTATAGACAGGGTATACCATCCAATCGAAAAATCGTACCAAATCAAAAAGTCAAACTAAATAAAAATATTAATTAGGCTTAATTTAGAAAATATTTTAAATCATGTTCTTTAAAAACACATGTCAAGAAATATTTGAGATTTTGTTATTGGATGTTTAACAGAATTATATAATTCATTCATTTTTATATAATTTAAATAATGCTTAATTTATTATTAAGTGTTATGGTGTATTATCAATAATTTATATAAATTCTTATATTTTTCTTTGAATTTGATATAAAGTATTGGCGGTAATTTACAAAATTCAACAAAAACTATCATTTTTCTGATTTTATGTTGATTTTTGTGTTTAATTATTAAAATTTGATCTAACACCTTTCTGCAGTGTCTGGAGAAGCTACATTCATGTGGAAGTAATTTTATGGAACTTATCAATTGATCAAGATAGTAAAAGTCACAAAATATAAAAAAATTAATTAGTTGAATTAATAAAATTGAACTTGATTTAATTGAGCCACCTTTTGTACTTGCAAGCAAAAATAAAGTTATTCAAAGTTCATAATAAGCAGCCAAATGAGGCTAATTAATCAACCATCCATCCCCACATTACACGGATCTTTACATCCTAAACATAAATTTGGAGTTCGGAGTTAAAAGGGCAATAAAATTGTAAAAATTTCAAAAGGGCAAAAAAAAATAAAGTTGAAACCAAAAGGGCAACATTTAGACAAGAGGGTGACACCGTGAATTTTTGTGGAGGAAGGCACAGGTTCCCATGTACCTTACAAGGCGCAGGCAGACCTGCGACTTACAAGTACTGTGTCACCTTGCGCCTTGTAAGGCACATGAAAACCTGCACCTTCCTCCACAAAAATTCACGGCGTCACCCTCCCATCTCAATGTTGCCCTTTTGGTATCAACCTTATTTTTTGTTGCCCTTTTAAAATTTTTGCTCAATTTTATTGTTATTTTGGCTCCGGACTCTAAACCCTCATTTCATCAATTTTCATGGCGAAACTTAGTTTACTTTAGCCGTCATGAGATTCGGAGCAAAGTTAAAATGTCAGTTACGAGTTCTATTGACAAAATTTAATAGTTTTGATTTTTATCTTCTTTTGTCTTAAAAAAATGTATTACAAAATATTAATTTAGAATCCAAAAAATTAAAATTCATAAATTTCAAATCCCGTATAACGAAACAAAAAGCAGGAAGAGCTAGATCTCAATAATAGCAAATTAACTAATTAGTTAATGATAGTTAGCTCATGGATTGACTTATAGCAACAATAATTATCATTAGTAGTTTCCTTTCATGTCGACCTTTCACAATCACATTGATGTTTTGGAGGCTACCATATATATACATGAACTACTTACTTAAGTATCATTTTTCAAATCCATTAAAAATTTATAATAAATAAGTATATCATTTGCTTAGTTACTTACCTCTATTTATTTATTAGATATATTTAAAAATTGAGCACTATTAAAAAAAAAAATATTCTTTAACATAATGACCTAACGAAAAATAATTGTAATTTTTTGTCTTAAATCTTAAAGCAATAATTATTTTGGAATAATTTTTTATTATTTTTTTAATTAAAATGACACTTACTTTTAAGAGCCGGAATATACTATTGATCTTTAAAAGGAAAAAAACAATCGACATTGATGACAAAATTGGACCAAAGAGACAACGTGTTTGAGAGTATATGAGGGTCCAATTGAAAAAGATATATAATATAATTATTATATAATATGTAGGGTTCAAGGAAAGCTTCTAGTTTATTTCACATTCTTATCCACATAATTAATATATATATATATATATAGTGGATAAGATTTGCAAAAGAAAGAAAAGGAAAGTAATAAGACAGAGTAAAAAACAATTTTAATTTCCTTAATTAGCAATTTCCTATTTTCCTTTAAATGAAAAGAAAAGATTCTTTAGTCTTGCTTCTAATCACTCCAACTTATACTTAAAATTAAATTATAAAGTTTACATATTTTTCTTTTGAAAAAAAGTACATTTATATCATATCATAATTTAAAATTTTATTAGCGATTATAAATATTAGATTACAATCTACTATTTGTTCGTAAGATTGAGCAATATATGAGTAAATATTATATTTGAGTCTACCATTGTGCTGAAGAATAATTTTTCAAAGATTATATTTACACAACCTTTTAAAATAGGGATAGATTTTAATGTTGGTCTAAAATAACATTTGGCATAAATAAATCGAATTCAATAAATTTGTCCCGGTTAATTTTTAATTAATTTATCATATCTAAAAGGTGGAAAATAATAACTCTAGTTTGATGTGATTATAAGATGAAATATTATAGAAATAAGTTTGAGATTAAATATATACTTTATTTAGTTAAATATATTTAAAAGAATTACGAGATAAATTTAAATCTTCAACCAAATAAAGTGTAAATTTATTTTAAAACTTAATCCTAAAATATCTTATCTTATTTCATGAACCAAATGGTAATAATTTAATTTATTAGTTGCCTTCTTTTATATATATTAAACTCATGGCTCAATATTCTATTTGATTTGCACAACAAAATTTATGCATTTTTTTCTGAAATACTTTGGAGATAGTTTGACATTATTATTGACATAGATTAATTCAAGATTTTTCAGTTGACTAATTCTTTTTTTGTCTTTTTGTCAAGGAAAACTTTCCAAATAAAAAATGACTTTAATTATTATTATAATTAAATAGTTTGGTGAAGCCTTGTCCACACTATTCAGGACACAACCCATTTACACGCATATGTTACTGGTGACTCAGCACCAATACAAACAAATCTATTTTTCTCTTAACATTATAACTTATTTTTAATTATATATCGTCAGTATAAAAAAAATAATTAAAATCTCCAAATCACTTTTATTTGATAACGCAAATTAATAACATGTTTCATTTTTAAGATTTAGTAATTTTATAAATTTATATTTTAAAAAAATTATTTATAAATATCTTTTGAATAATCTGACGTGTGATTTAGACTGAATCCTAAAGTAACAGGCGCCTTACATGAATGGCTTAATAGCCGACATGTTAAAAGACTTTCATGGTTTAAATGTAACCTCACGTTTTTATTTGACCATCAAATTAGTTTTTCTAAGTTTTTTTTTGGGTGTTTTATGACCAACTTTTTCAAAGTGATTAGTAGTATTCTATTTGTCTTAATTTATGTGATTTAATTTAATTTAAAATAAAATTTTAAATTTTTTTTGCAATGATTTGTATTATCTTTATATTCTCTATTTCATGATTGAATTTTTTTTAAACATAAAAAATATCAATAGGGATAAGTACAAGCAAGGGGGGCTAGGTCTTATCTTACTAATCCTAATGAAGTATCTAATTTCTGCTACTTAACAAGCATGAAGAAAATAAGAACTAGAGAGAACTAAGTATTTTCTAATCACCACAGAGTTTGTAATACACTCTATGATGATATTACAAATGAGGATGCTTAAATAATGTAAAAATATGCCAATCAAGAAGAAAGTTGAGTTATCAACCTCAAACTTTCTATTACAAAAGCATGAATTAAAAAAGATTGATTGCCCATCAAAAATAACTTGAAGTAATTTTCTCTTGTATTCTTCTTCAAACCTATCCAACAACACTTGATAATTCATACCTTCTTTATGGATTTATTGGATCTTGTTGAACCTATTGATACTGTCAAATGGTTCTGCTTTGCCTGCCACATCGGTAGGTGCCTTGGAACAAACTCCTCAGTCATTTTACCGTCCCAACTATGTTGCCTTCCATGTGTCTTCTTTTTACTTTTGTTGCTTCCACTTCTTTGTTGCCTAGGTGATATATCCCCTTCCCTAGCAACTCTATCAAAGCATATGTCCAGTATATTGTCTTCCTCATCTTCATCAAGAGAATCCTCGTCCAAATCAATTGTATTTGACACTAAGGCCCTTGACTCATTCTTCTTTGCAATCACACATTTAGGCACAAATACAGGAGCTTCTGGACTTAATTTGCTATTCAAAGCAGGTGGTGAGACCTGTTTTTCTTGGATCAAATCGTTGTCATTCTATGTTAACCTTACTTGCTTTCCAGTAGTCTTCAATAAAGCATCAAAGCTATTCGAACATAATAGGTCTCTTGAGGCATTACTAATATCATGCCTCTTCTTGCTGTCATGAAAATTATTTTGAATTATTTTGACTAGTCGGGGAAAGGGTCCGACTACTAGTTGAATTTTTGTGTGCAACCAGTGTCTAGTTTTTAGTTGCATTCTCGTTTTCAACTTGCAAAACATACTGCCCAGAATTTTCAGCATCTTCAACATCAGATGTATCCATTAGTTTTTGTCCCGAATCCATTAATTTTTGCCCTGAACCAACTCGTGGCGCATCAACCCCAACTTTTGGTTACCTCTACGTTTTTAGTTGCATTAGACATCAAATTCAGTCCAACTTCTTTTGATTGCACCTCATTAGTAGCAGCCTGTTGGTTATTCCAATCACCTGTAGCATCCACATTTTTTTGTTGTTGTAATATCCCTACAGATTTAGGACTTAGAGCTAACTCTTGATCATTTGAAACCTCTAAAATATCTTTATTTTCGGTAGTTGTTTGAACACCAATATTACTTGTATCAACATCCATTGAGTATGCACGATTTTGCTCAGAAGTGGCACCAACCAATTGTCGATCTAAAGAAGTAGCTTTACTTTGATCGACATCTACGATCTTTCTTTTTTCATTTAGTATTTCTCTCACATCACCTTGATACTTTTCACTATCGGTAGTACATTTTAAAGCAACTTCAATGGTATCATCAATTTATTTGTTATTTTGATTTCTTTTCGAAATCAAACGACAACTATCTTCATCATGACCTTGGTGCTTACAATAATTGCAATACAAAGGTAGATTATCATATACACACTTTTTTAAAAAAATATTAAGAATATAAATTAGAAATTATTCTTTATTCATTATACTTTTGATTATTTCTAACAAATTTTTTATTTTAAAAAATTTTGTGTCGACTTAAATTATATTATATAAATTAAAATGAATGAAATAGCATCAATAATTCTAAAAAGTTAGTCATAAGACGCCAAAAAAATAATTAGAATAATTGATTTGATGGTCAAATGAAAACATGGGGTTATACTTTCACCATGGAAGTCTTTAATATGTCGGCTATTAAGCAATTTACGTTAAGGCAAAGTATATATTTGTGAAATTTTTTCATATCAAATTCTTATAAATTATTATTACATAATATTTAAGTGTGATTTTTAAAATGGAACAATTTTATATAAGGAATGACATTGCTGCTATAAGTGGAATGTTGTTGTAGAAATATAACATAAAAAGTCGACTATGAAGAAAATCAAATTGTTATAGTAAAATATCGTCATAATAAATAACCATTATAAGATTTGATTGTATCAACTATCATGAATTTAAATATTTATTTTATTTTATTTTAATTTTACTTAAAATTAGGAATCACAAGGGGGGATAAGGTCACCGGCTTACCGCTAAGTAGGCATTGCATCTATTTTGAAAGAACAAAAAATGAAATGAATTAAGACATAGACTATGATTATTTTCAAAAATCACGATAAATAATTTGAGATAATATAATAAAAGAAGCATTTACGACAAGAAACAAATATTTAAGATTTAGTCAACTCACCCACTACCATTAATTTACACCTAAATTGTAAGGCAAATGGTACAGGACTTGGAACTTCTTGACTTTGCCATGGGGCTACTTTTGCAATGAGAAAAGACATTTATTTTTTCTTTTCTATTGATTGCCTTTGCTGCTAAATTTAATAATAAGGATTTTCAAAATTGTTAGGCCCTTCAATTATGTCAGGTAAAAGCATTCACATTTACTCACTTCACTTCAAATTTATATGTGACAATGCTCGACTTTTTCAATGGTCCATTTCAACTATGAGAAAGATCATTTTTCAAGATTGCCACGGGGATGAAAGAATCATTCAACAGTATGTTTTTACTCAATAATAATTTAATTTAAAGAACGTGATTTTTTATATGTTTTACCGGAACTGAGGAATTTATCGAAAACAATCTATCTGCCTTCATAAGGTAGGAAGAAATATGTAAGTGTATGCACCATCCTTCTCAGACCTCACTTTTGCGAGATCACATCAGGTATATATTCTGCTCGTACAAGAGTGAACTCATGCAGGGAAAATTTTAGAAACAAAGATCAAACATGTTTTTTTTTCTCCAACTTTAGTGCAAAATTCTTAAGTTAATTGTCAAACAGCTAGACAATAAATATTTTGTAATGTTCTACTATGCCTTAAATAGTGGTCCTCCCTAGAAGTTGTGTGTAATGCTTTGTCAAACAGAACATGTAAGGAGTTTTGTACTCTCAAAGGTGTTAAATTAAAGAGGCTATAGCTAGCAAAAATTAAAGAGGCTCTGTGTAAATGAGATTCATGCATAACACATGAATTTTCTGTGTTATCTACTTGAAAAAAAACATGTAAACGAACTTTTAACTTTTGATGTCAGTCAATTCATATCATATATAGTGCATAAAATTCGAGAGCTATATAGGTAGTTTCGTTACAGTTTTTTTCCCACATCATTTACGTTCTGGACTCATCTTAAGATCTTCCATTGTTGTATCGTTTACTGGACATCGGGTTTCAAGTCTAAACAAGGATAAAATATAGCAAAACCCCTCATTGTTGAAATGGGGACTATTATATTTAAAGGACCTTCTATTGTTATACAATTTACAGGAACACTGGAAGCACATTTTCTCGTCTGTTTCACACTCACCAAACAGTCAGTCGTCAAAGTTACTATCCATAACTAACCTGCTTTTCTTGCATCGTCGGGTGATCTAGGTCATCGGATAATGTGGGCACCACATGATCCAACGAAGACCATCGAGACCATATGAAAACCATGCAAGACATGTACCTTAGCAGAATCACCATGTACAGGCACTAAACCAACATTAAAGAAAGATGAATAATGTTTTGTTCCATCTCTTTATATTGCAATGATAAAATCCATATTCATCTGAATCTGAATCAGAAGGTCGGCTTTCTCCGACGTTTAACACAACGTTAGAATTTGTTCATGCTGCTTCTATCACTCAAAGAAAAAGAGAATTTTCCAACACAATAAACTGGTGCCTATTCAGAAACCCACACTTTGATAACCATGTGCTCTAAAACATGTTTAAAACGAGCATCATTGGGGAGAAGATTATTTCAAATGATATGATAAACTTTCTCGTATTGATTGGGCAAATGTCTGATGAAAAGGTCTTAGAATTTTACTCTTCATCTAGATGGTCAAAGACTCCGCTCCAATAAGCCGCGGCTTCTTCAGGGGTTCGTGTTGACCACAGCTGAGGCTTCGCTTTCTTGCGTGCTTCTAAAATTTCCTGCTTCACATGATCTAATGGTGAGTATGAAAACAAAATCAACAAAATAATACAGAAAGCAGAAGTGACTTCACGAACATATATAGGGAAGAACACCGTCAGTGTGAGTATTTGTTACACTATCAGATCATCTTTACTCGTTGTAGCAGGTAATATATCTCATTATTAAAATTTCAAGTCCCACATTTTAAGGAGGCTTACCTATAAATATCCATTAGATGACCTAATGGTGTAAAAAATTGCATGCACTGACAGTGTATAAAACTTAAAACTTAACAAAATTACCACATGATAAATTTCGTATTTATTGATTAAGAAAAAAAGCCTCTGCATCTATAATAACATCTTCAGAGAAGCGTCCATCCAAAAAGAGAAATTGCTAGCTCAGCAACCTCATTAGAAGCAAATACCATAGCATAACTGCCTTAGTCAGCAACTCAAGAATGTGGCTGACAAATGAAATCACAATTAATTTATCAGTCATACTCAAAAATTTGGATGGGTTGAGGCACACCAATTGTAGGTGAGGGGTGACTAGGTGAGGCATTACCTCTGGTTTGGCAAAATTAAATGAACCTTCTCCTAGTTTGTGAAATACCTAAAATGTACCCTCTAGTTTAATCTCATTAAAAGATCCCCTTTACTGTCAATCCCCAGCATTTGAGCAGTTAAATGGAACTATCAACAAATTAAAACTGTTTTCGACAACATAAAAAGCAAAAAAGGAAAGCTGCACATCAGCAAAATTTGCATCCAAGACCTCCCCCAGTTGAGAAGTTTCGTGTTAGTATACCTCCTTTTTCTGATATTATAGCAACAATTATTCTAATCAAAGAGTTGATAATTTGGAGAGACTCAGATACAATTGCTAGAATGTCTAAACAATAAAATTATATTCCTCATCCTCACAAATCTATGACTTTAAGTAATCTTACAAGCAACACAAGGTTTATTAACTTGTAAAATATATTTTTATTCGCATATTTGAATGACTCAGGCGAAAAAAGAACATCATGAACAGTCCAGACTATGATGCAAGAGAACACTGTACCTCCACTTCAGAAGACCTTTTGGTTTTTAAAGTCAGACAATCAACAAGACCACTCCATTTCTGACTACAATTATCAAGGGCACCAAGTCTATAGTATTGCTGCATCTGATGGACTGGAGCTGCCACATCATAATTACACATCAGCCTAAACTAATTCTCAAAGAAGAAAGTGCATGTAAGAACAGTAGACAAACAGATCTCATATAAGTCCCACTGATATCAACTTGGGACTTGTTCATAAATTCATACAGACATTGCAACCAAAACTTATTTATTAACAACAGCAACATAACAGAATGTATGGTGATGAGCCTTCTTTTTCAGTTTAGAATTGTGTTTCTTTCTCAGCATGTAAATGAATCATTTTGTTATTGAAAACGTCTAAATGCATGTCTCTCAAATAAATCATTAGCTTCCATGAATTTCAATCCTAAACAAGGACGGAAAAAAGAACAAATAGAAAAGAAGTTGTTAGGAGTGAAAACAGTAGCAAACTATGTAATAAGTGTCATCAGAAATCAAGAGCAAGACTCACATCACTTAAGATACAGCAAGTTACTAGTACAGTATAACCCTATTGTGTTTAATAGTTCCCCTCAGTTGTAGCGGATTAACTAAGATTACTAAAGGCAAGGATCAGTGCAACACTAGTCTTTTGAAGACCCCGGCTTAGCTAAACAGCAGTCTAGATCCTTGAAGAATCTATGCTTGCAAAGCTCTCATCTGACAACCCCAAGAGCAGTCTCACATTTGTTAGCATCAAGACTACTAACATATTTTCATAAGCAATTCACTAGCCTCCTGGGTCTACCATTTGTTTAATCAATTACGAAATTGTTGTTTAAGGCAATCATGTGTTGCAAACAGTAATTTTCCAACTATTCATCGCAAGGTGTCAAAAAATGGAATTCAAGAATGTTTTCAACTGAAAGGATGATCAAGTGAAATTCTGCTATTGTTTGGTCATCTGTCCATCCTCTCTTTCTCCTTCCATCGTCAAATATATAAATGGATTACATAGTGTATTGGATATTGACTTCAAGTTTATTACAAGTGAGCTTTTTGTTGGAAAGCCTTTGATTCAGGTTCGTTTTCCCATTTTTCTAACAAAAGTAACAGCCTGTTTGGATTGGCTTAAAAGTTGGTCACTACTTTTAAGTCATTTTTAGCTTTTTGGAGTGTTTGGCAAAGTGAAAAATAACTTAAAATAAGCTTAAAATGACTTTTAAAAAGTTAAAAGTACGTTCTCCCCTACTTTTCATTTTTTAACTTAGAAGTTACTAAAGTTCGACTTCTTAAAAACTACTTTTAAAAAGCTACTTTTTTAAAGTTAAGCCAAACGAGCTCTAAGTGGGTTACTTTGAATCACAACTCCAACCAATCAGTTCGGGGTTTCATTGGATAAAAAAGTTGGATATTTCTTGTTCTGATATGGCACAAGATCAGGTTGATTGTTGCACTCTAAAGGTTCCAAAGTAGAAAACCTACTTGTTGCACAATAAATTCATAGGTTCTAAAGTGAAACCCCATTCAATCTGCAAAAGAAATGATTGTGATGCAATATCTAGAATCTGCCTTAAATCTACCAGCCAGAAAGTACTTCCTAGTTGAAACGATATGAGCTTCGCCTTTCTTTTCTTTATCCCTATCAAAAAAACAGAACAAAAAAAACTAATGTCAGTTGCAGCACTAGATTTAATAGCCTTTGGCTCATTGCAACCTGTAGCCTATTGCTTTCATAATTTTGGCATGCACACAGACACACCTCAAGACCCATATTACTACATCTGAAAGGCTGGTCCAAGTGCTATCCTGTGCCATAGACTTCAGCTTGGCAGAATAGAAAATAAATTCCGTTATTGAGCTGGGATAGGGCACCAGTTCCATCCCACCAACAAAAAGGGAGATCCTCCTTCAAACTCATACTTTAGAAAGAGTCTCGTTCAACCTTCTGTGTTTTTTTTTTTTTTTGAAACTGGTAATGTTGTATTCCTCAGCATTAAGGATATGCTGGAGACCTTCAAAAGGGGAACAAAACAAAGAAAAAACGAGAGAAAGGGAGAAACTACTTAAAGGGAGCCTAACAGATCTACAAGCTCTAATTCCTCTATATTTCTTTGTTTACACCAAAAGAATAAAGATACAATACAATTCCATTTAGCTCTATGAATGGAATTGGACTTATCTTCAAAACGTCTGCTATTTCTCTCTCTCCACACAGTCCACCAGATGCAATGTGGAATGATTTTCCACCATCTCTTCTGGCTCTTGCTTCCACCTCATCTAATCCAGCAGTTGTCTGTCTACTGAAAATGGCTTAGGAATAGGTCCCTGCCCAGTGGTTTTGGAATAGATCAATCCATGCTTTGGCCGTCTCCTTCCATTTTTCTGATTCAATTGCATAAGCCCTGACTAGATCTGCAGTGTGCTCAGGCATGGTTCATTTTGTGTCTGTGGGAGTAAAAAATAAACTCCACAACTGAACAGTGAATTTACAGTGCAAGAAAAGATGACTATTTGTCACATCAATTTCCCCAAAAAGTTGACATGTAGATACTACAATTCTCCTTTTTTCCTTCAAATCTTGTGTCAAGCAAGCTTTTCTGACAACCAATCATGTGAAACATTTTATTTTTGTTGGTGCGATGTTTTTCCATACATTTTCCCATAAACCTTGTTGTTTTCTGTTTTGTTGTGTATTAACTGTTTCATAAACCCTTTTAACAGTGAAATTTCCATCCCTTTTGTGCTTCCATCTCATAGAATTTGGGGCTGAAGTGGTTCCCATGAAGTCCCCTATTTCATGGAGTAGGTTGGCCACTCTGTCCACTTCCCAGTCATTCAAGAATCTCCTAAAAGATAGATCCCATCCCTGTTCAGTCCAACACTCTTTGACAGTTGCTTCAGGGTTGTTACAAATGGTGAACAGGTCCGAAAAAATATCTTTCAGAGGGCTCTGGTTGTTCCATGCATCTTCCCAAAACTTTGTTTTTCTCCCATCTCCCACTTTAATTATTGTGTTCTCTTTTATCATTGGCCAAAGATCTCTGATTGTTCTCCATACCCCAACCCCATGAGGTAAAGAGCTTTCATTACTGCACCAAGGGTTGTTCTCACCATATTTGCACTTAATTACATCCTTCCATAAAGCCTGTTTTCCATCATTATATCTCCAGAGTCATTTCATCAAAAGGCTATCATTTTGTTTCCTTAGGTTTCTAATACCCAAACCTCCCAAGTACCTACTACATTTCACCAGGTTGTATCCATTGTTCTCCTTACAACCATGCCAAAGGAAATTCCTTCTAAGTTTGTCCAGTTTCTTCAAAACTTCTTGGGAAGGGGGAACAAGGACATTACATAAGTAGGTAGAGCATCAAGGACTGATTTTATGAGAGTGAGCCTTCCTCCTACCGATAAGTATTGAGTCTTCCACCATGTCAATCTTTTTTCAGCATTCTCTATTATGCCATCCCATATAACTATCTTTTCATGTTGGTAACCAAGAGGCATGCCCAAGTAAACTGTAGGCAGATGTTCCACTTTGCATCCTAGTATATCTGCCAAACTCTGGATGTTTAGCACCCCCTTAATTGGAAAAACATTACTCTTTCGCCAATTTACTTTCAGGCCAGAAGTGGATTCAAAGAACAGAAGTAACAATCTAATGTGACTTATTTGTTCCTCAGTAGGTTCACAAAAAATCATTGTATCATCTGCATAAAGTAGATGACATATTTCCTTGTATTGACCTCTAACACCTCTTATTTGAAAGACATTGATCCTTTTGTGTTGAATTGCTCTCCTCATCATACTATCAAATCCTTCCATTGCCAGCACAAAAAGAAATGGGGATAGAGGATCTCCATGTCTAAGACCCCTACCAGATGGGAAAAAGCCAACTGGTTCTCCATTCACCAAAACAGAAAATTTGACTGTAGTGATGCAAAAATTGATCCAGCCCAACCATTTTTCTCCAAATCCCATTTGTCTGAGTATGCTCATCAAGAAATTCCAATTAACATGGTCATATGCCTTTTCAATGTCTAGCTTACACATGACACCAGGTTTATCTCCTTTCATTATAGAGTTCACACACCCACTAGCAATGAGGGCAGCATCCATAATCTGCCTCCCTTTTATGAATGCCATTTAATGCTTGTTGACTAGCCTTTCCACCACTTTTTTCAGCCTTTCAGTCAATAGCTTTGCTATCACCTTGTATATGCCAGTGATCAGACTTATCGATCTAAAATCCTTCAGTTCTGATGCCCCTGCTTTCTTAGGAATGAGAGCTACAGAAGTTGCATTGAAACTTTTCTCAGTCCTTTCATTAACATGAAAGTCATGTAAAGTATTCTTAATATCCTTTTTGAGCAGATCCCAAAAAGCAAGATAAAAAGACATTGGGAAGCCATCCGGCCCAGGAGCTTTTTCCATTGCACACAGCTTGATACTGTCCAGTATTTCTGTCTCTACACACATTGTAAACACTCTTGTTCTTCTTCAGTTAAACATGTAGGGTTGTCAAGCAGCAATTCTGGTCTCCACACTTCAGATTCCTTGTAAAGATTCTGATAAAATCTTTGTATGGTCTCCTTAATTTCTACTGAATCACTGATATTATTGTCACCCACTGTCAAGTTGTCAATGGAATTAAACCTTTTATGTGTTGTGGCTATTCTGTGGAAGTACTTCGTATTTTTATCCCAAAGAACCTGAAGATCTTTTTCTCTTTCAAAATCAACTAGCAAAGACCTCTTGCACAATATATAGCTCGGATTTCAAATTGTTCACTTGCTTTAATTACTCATGCTATGGATAGGAGCCTAACCCTTTTCCTGTGGGTTTTTGAGCAAGTAGGAGAAAATTATTGGTACACTGTCAAAGATTCTTGAGAGCCATGATGCAACCAGCTTCATATGACCAGGTGGACTGGCAAGATCTGCCTATCATCCACACAACAACCAATATGTCTATATATCATTCACACAATAATTTGTTTCTTGTAGTGACAAATTAGAAATATGTCAGCTGACAATTGTATTTCTAAACAAGGATTACTGGATATTGGTATCTCGAAACAATGTTCATGAAAAATTGAATCCTCACATACAGACTACAGTAAATACCAAAAGCATAAAACTGATGCCTAACAATTACGTTCTCCAAACGTGCCATTTGGTTGCTATTATTAAATGGTGATTACATGAATTTTGATACCTTAAGCAGAAACCCCTGCACCCTAAACGTAGTTTGACTATGAAGAGAAAAAAATGATGATTTGAGTTGGCATACTGGCAAATAAAACATGTGAAAGTATACAAATCAGGTTACACAAAATAAAGATGCATAGCATAAGAGAATATCATTAAGTACACACACAAAAAGAGTCGGATTCAATCCTTATCACAAGAAAGAACCCAATTGAAATAACTAGCCTGTACAGTGTTTGACGAACGTTAATGATAATCTGCACTCATTTTCAGTAAAGAAAGAAACTCAATCTGAAGTAGCTATAGAAGTAAGAGGAAATAGAAAATAACTGCATTCATTTTTTCGGCCTACACACATTTTCAGTTTCAACGCTAGGAAGAAGATGCAAGATTCCACATACAACAAACCATCAAACTTTAAGCATCTTTAAGAGGGTCTTAATGACCAGGAGATTTGATGGATTAGAGCATATAAATCCTTTTCAAAATTACAATCAACAAATGAATAAAGCTAAATTCAACTTACAGTAGCAGAACCAGAGTACATCGAAGTAAGTGGTGCATGACACTCCTCTTCGTGGTTGCTTTTCTGAACTCATCTGAACTTCTCCTGACATTGAAGATCAATTTCCGGCTGAAGCTGAATCACTGTTAGAAATTTCGATAGCTGTGTTTAGAGAATATGGATGAATTGTGGTAAACTCCCCCCCCCCCCCACACACACACACACATAAACCCCATAAACCATTTTAAACAGGATTGAACATAATTTGGTTGAGATTTGAAAGGAAAAAAAGAAAGAAATACTTGAAGTTAAGATAAAAAGGGATAATTACATGAGAACAAAATTCACGTTTTGTGAGTGGAAACTTGAAAAACTCCAATAATCACCCACTGTTCCCAGGAGAGAGAAAGAACATTAGATAGGAGCATTAGAAAACACACATAATGTTTAAGATCTAAATGATTAATATTCATATCTAATGTTCCTTCTCTCTCCAATAAAATTCATTTAGATCTTAAACATTATGTGTGCTTTTTATTTTACAATCACCTAATAGGTCTAAATAGATCTGAATGATTAAGGTCTATAACAAAGTTATATGATATTAACTGCTGCTACATAAATCAGAATCTCCTGGCTTAGCATTGTAGTTTCCATCTGTCTAAATCAGTTAAGATAGAAATTAAGAAAACTACAACTAGAAGAAACCAATAAAAAGCACAAAGAACAATACTCCTCTCCATGTTCTGAAGAGAACCAAAAGGATAATAATTAAAGGGAATTCACTTCAAGATAGGCATTAGTGCAACCAATTTTAACTATTGTCATGAATAGACATCAGAGTCAATGAATCTGCTGAAAAGAAGAAACTAAGGAAATGATAATATTATGACAAAGAAATGATAACTATGCTAGCGTATCTTTGATTTTAATCATCCTAAATTGAAAAGAAATAACTACGAAAATGTTAATATTACGACAAGGACTACTACAAACAGAATACAATGAAGATACAATAGCATATTTTATTAAACATTAGTCACTATCTATTTCTTCTTTGAATTTTTCCTCATTCTCCTCGGTTCTTGAACCTCAAGTCAAATAAGGAGTGTAAACTATAAAACCAGAAAATGCAGCTTGGTAAACCCATTGTCCAGCAACCAGGCCCTCAGACTGTTAGGCATGGGGTATCAGCGTAATAATCCAAATGTTATCAATAGATGGGTGGAATCGACACGAAAAGCATATTTCATTTCCAATTCCCATGGTCTTAAATTCATCATCAATAAGTCAGGTTCGGCTCTGGAATGACTCTTCCTCTTTCTTTTAACCAAAGTAGTCAATCTTCCTATTTTTATTCTAGAAAAAATAAAAGTATTTCCCATTGATCTAAACATTAGAAAGGGGGAAACACGTGAATGAGAACAAGCAGAGTAGAAGTAAGCAAGTGACAAACTGGATACATAAGCAGATAAATTTGTTCTATAAATACATATGAATAGCATTCTTCTTTAAACATGCTAAAAAAATATGACGCATCAAATAAATAGAGGGAGTACTAAATTATTTCAATTTACCAAGGTTGTAGCGTCTAAATGGACAAGATGCAACTTGACTTTGAAGTGCAGAACAAAGGAAAAGAAGGCAAAAAGTACAACACAAAAGAAGAAGGAATAGGCTTATCCACAATCCTATATTCTCTTCAAATCCTCCTAAGCTAAAGGCTAAGACCAATGGCATGATAGACAATAAACTAGATGAACATGGATAAAGCTAAATGACATAAAACCTTATTTTCGAAAAGCAACAACATCCACATGCACCACCTTCAAATTATTTACATTAACAAACAAGTAGATTCATAGCAACATCCCTCAAAGTTTGATGTATTCCCCTATATACAGCTTAGCTATGACCAGACAAACCAAAAAGGGAAAATCAAAATGACAAAGAACAAAAGGCAACTCTCCCTCCTCCTTTTGATTTTGAGCATCTGCCTCAGCACACAAATGCCCAGACCCACAGCCTCAACACACAAACGCCCAAATCCCAGTCATAATCAAACACCAATTATCCAATAAATGATGAAAATGATAGTTTTCTTTAATAATATCAACTGAAATCACAGAAAACAATAGCCAAAGCACACAAATACCCAAAAATCATGAAATACCCATTAGGGTAACCAAGCTCAAAACCTGACTTGAAAGGACAAGCTAAAATTTCAAAATCTGTTAAGGAAATCTTTGAAGAAGGTACACAGATGGCTAGCAATTGATAAGCTTCAAAGTAAAAATCTTGAAGAATGTAAAGAGACAACCAAAAATTAGTCAAAATTGAATTCACGCAGTGAAGAAACAAACCTAACAGAACAAAGAGAACTGTAAATTACCTGTAATGGAAAACCCTAAATAGCAAGATTCCACCGGCAAACAGTCGGAGAGTGGCAAGGGAAGCCACTGACGACCTTTTTTGGGGGCTGGATTTCTGCCTAGAGCTACTGTCGATCGGCTATATTTTTCTATGAGTTCAACCAAAGAAAAAAAAAACGATTAACTTAATTATTTAAAATTCAGATATTAATATAACACCTTAATATGGTATTTATATTACCTTAATATGGTAAGATTCCAGGACAGGAAAGGTGAATTTTCCTTCGACTCAGCTTATAGAAAGTCAAGGATCCCCACTCCTGAACTTCTTTACACGTTAGTAAAGTCGTAGGACTCGGAAGATATAGGCATATAGCTACCCATATTCTTCTTAATTTTAGATTATTATACCCATTCAAGCAAAACATATGCTAGAATGTTTGTTTTTCCTTTGTGTACTTCACATATCCAGAAAACAAAAGGCTTATAAGTTATAACATTCTAGACATTCATACGGATGCAGATAGGAACTTAGACAAAGTAAAAGTCCAATACTTATAATCCCTCAAGCATACACGAAACCACCTTACCTTCAAAAGCTGTAATAGAGAGTTTTAAATTTCAAATGATCTGACTGATTTCTCTTATAACTCCACATGTCAGATCATATTAAAAAATCAGATGTTGCTCATCTACAATTGCCTTGTAATCAATCAGTTATTCAACACCATAGCAGCAAAAACAATCAGGTAATGATAGCGAGTAATGTTACTTCCAGCTCCTTCTTAAAGTGCCCATACGGATCTGTCTGGAAAGAGTTTTTGGTTTAAAAAGAAAAGGCTAGTTTATAAGATTTGCTATTGATTTGTTAGTGAATGACGATTTTTGGGTAGAAGAACCTCCTTAACAATTCTTCAACTACAATAAAAAAGAACCAAATTTTGCATAAAATGATATTTTCAATTTCTTCAATAAAACACCATCTTCTGGAAAATGACTTCCACTTTTTACAATAAATTCCCAGGAAATCTCCACCCAAAATCCTTCCTAGATGGTACCATCTCTTTTTACGTTACTCTTTATGCAACAATGATTAATTTTTTGAGAAAGGTAACAATGTATTAATCATCAGCACGAAGGCTGTGCTGGCAGCCCATTTACAATTCCATATAGCAAAGTATGTCCTTGATCTTCTTTACGAGGACACTAGAGTTAGAAACTCTAGTAATGCTCCAGTTTTGTTTACATAGGTTTCTTTACACCAAAATAAAATCCAACTCTGCAACAGATTATCTAGTCAACGTAAACCCAACCTAAGCTATATCAACTCATCCCAGAAATAATCACACCACAAAAAAAGAACTACAAAAATAAACAGCAACAACCAAACTTCAACAGATTGAAATACTAACAATTGACCAAGGAAAACGCATCATAACATCACATTAAAGCACAAACATCAATAAATTTATAATTTCGATCAAATTAATTGAAACCCTAAAGTCATCAACCCACAATCCAACAAACTGAGACTTCCACACACGCAATAAAATAAAAATCAAACATCTAGAGAATCGTACAAGAAATCCACACACGTCAGAAAATCTAAACTGATAGAATTAACAAAAAAAAAAAAAAACTAAGAAGCTCGAATGCTCAAACATCAGCCTCAATAAATCTACCTGCGGAATCGAGAATGAAAAGTGGATCCCGAAATCAGCAAGCGTAAACCGAATTGACTGAACAAAGCAATGAAATTGAAACCCTAAAGGAAGATCGAGAAGAGAAAAATAATTGGAGTATTTGGTAATGAATAGTTTGGGGGAGAAAG
>JAJONR010013310.1:0-16748 GCA_029582245.1 Solanum etuberosum | reverse complement strand
ACCCTAGGCGTATATTAGGATTATAAAACTGAACCTAATAGGATTAGACCCTTAAAATCTTACTGAAAACGAATTAAATCTGATTTGGTAAGGAAAAGACCAACGTACCCCTTACTATTTTCGGGTAACTTTCCTTAACTGGACAGCCTGACTTCAAAAGGGCATAACTCACTCATCCGACCTCGAAACTTAGCAAACTCGGTGGCGTTGGAAAGATAATTCAAATACCTTTCATTAGCTATCTTGTAGCCTACCTAACTCATCCTGTACTGAGAGTTATTGTCATTTAAAGTTGACCCAAAACTCATAACTTAAGCATAACTTGCAAAATTTCAGATTTTTCTATTTCCAATTTAGTTCTTTTTGGAACTCAAGGTGCTACATCTAGTGACCTTAACACTTACAAAATTTTAAATTCCTAGGTAAAATCCTACTCACAACGAAGGATGGTTCGAGTCTTAGCTCAAAAAATTTTTGGGGTGTTACATACGTGGTCTATGTCGATTAATTGTAAATATCCCACAAAATGAACTAAGTTACTTTAAAGGTTTTTATGAAGCTTTCCTTATGTTTTCAGATACATTGACCATGTTCATGATTTATGATTCTTCTTGAAATATTTTACTATGTTTAGCTTGGTCATGCACATCATGTTTTTCTTTATGTCCCCTTATGATCATGTTTTACGTTCTTATGCATACCCCTCATACTTAGTACATTCCATGTACTAATGCATACTTGTACCTATATTGTTTAACTAATGTAGAGTCCGACGCTTCTGCTCCTCCCGCTCGTGGCTAGTGATTTGAGTACTTAATCATGATGATTTGGTTAGTCCTCATGTTTCGAGGACCATGTCACCTTTACTATGCTTTTATTATGTCTTTACTTTTTGGATAATTGTACATCGTATATAGGTTACGTCCCAACCACTTCCTTGATGTACTAGAATGGCTTGTCAAGATAATGATTAGACTTCCGCTTTTATGTCAAACTCTTCTATAATATAAGAATTTCTAATTTTGTCTATTATATTGTGTTGTATGTATTTCAAGTGGTTTGTGTCCGGTCTCTCATGATCTTATACGTCATGTCACGTCTGGGATGCACTTTGGGTCGTGACAACTAGAGACGAACTTACTCATACTGGCCCCAGAGTCGACCACCATAGTCGGATCATACTTAGAGAATTGAGTAAACTTCAAAGAACACTCATTCACTATCATGTTACCATGCCTTAGATTTATGAACTTTTTAACCTTAGACTCTCTCAACTCAGGCGGAAAGAACATGTCTAGAAAAGCACCCTTGAAATTTTCCCAATCCAATGGACTTTAATCAACGACCCTTTTCTCCTTCCACTAACGACCCTTTTCTCCTTCCACTACTTGTACCAAATTTGAGTCACTTCATTCAAATGATACGCAACCAAATTTGTACTCTCAATCGGAGCGACATTCATAATCCCAGTAATCTTCTGAATACCCTCAATGAACTCTTGTGGATCCTCTTCCACCTTAAAGCCATGAAACTCTGGAGGGTTCATTTGAGTGAAGTCCTAGACTCTAGATACAATCGTACCAACATTCGGGTTAATAGGGTCCATAAATTCTCGGTTGGCCTAAGCAATCATAGATTAGGCTATCACTTGGAAACCAGTCCTAAACTTAGCATGAGTAACATGTTCACCCATAGGATCTATTGGAGCCATAAGTGCTTGTTTTTCCTCATTCATTCTGACATAGGCTCTACTAGAAGACATGATGCTGAAAATGTGTAAAACATGAGTTAGAAGAAAAATTTATTGTAATTGAATTGGAAAGAAAAAGTCTCAGAAAAGTGCACTAGTGCAGTTTCTACAGAACCTATCTACAGTTCGTAGAAAGCTCTAAAAGTCATAGGAAGCTTTTCATGGAACTTGAGTTAAATTTTGGAAAATGTCAAGTCTCTAATGATGACCTACAGATGAACATGGGCGGGTCGTAGGAACTCCTATGGTCTGTAGAGGGAAAATCGTGGGAAATGTTTTGGACTTAGAGAATTTTTAGGAAACATGATTTCTACGTATAAGAGTTTACGAGCCGTAGAACGTTTGACGGGTCGTAGGATGATCTCGTGGAAATCGATCAAAAATTTTGAGTCCTATTATATGTTTTATGACTGACCAGTATGGTCTGAAAAACTCCTACGGACCGTAGGTCGAAGTCGTAGGGTCTTCCTACAGTTTTTAATTTAGGATGTTTTGGTCTTTTCCTACCCAATTAACCCCTAAACTGCGTCGTTTTGGCCCTATAACTACTGGTATAACCGTTTTTACTCTTAAAAATAATACTCATTCCCTCCCATTCAATCAAACTCAAAAAATCTTTCAAGAGTTTCTTGTATAAATTCTCTCAAGAGCTCAAAGGTGAAGATGTAGGGTTTCAAGGGCTTCAAGGTTTCTTCCTCCATTTATTTTGGGCTATGCTTCTAATATATATTGGAATTCACCAACGGATCCCTTTCATCCATTGGGTTCCAAAAGAAAACTCAAATTTCCAATTCAATTTCACTTAATTCTCTTAAGGTTTCATGTGATTTTCTATGGGTTCAATTCATTGTGATTCAATTACTTATATTCAATCTTTGATGCATGATTTGATACAATTACTTTTTTTTCATTGATTTTACATGAACCTATGCATATATCTATTTTAAAGATATGAATTATGCTTATGAACTTATGGATTATGATTATGAATTTATGCATGTTTTATGAAAGTAATGATTTATGACTAAAGGATGCTTTTAAGATAAAGTGTCAATGATTTGTGAAAGTTTTGCTCACATATGAAAGAAATTATGATTTAAATGCTTAGAAAAGAAGTTTCTTATGAATAAGTTTATGAAATCATGGTTTTGAAATGATCTACTCTAATATGACTTATGATTAGATTGGTGGACTTAATTGTTGCCTTTTCAAGTATTTTGACTGTGATTATGATGATGCCTTTTTTCATTGGGACTTACTTAACACCGAGAGGACTTTAGATAGAAGTTCTCCCGTTAGTAGAGGTCGGGTCTCTAGACGCAATATCTTTGTTCCTAACTACGTGCCCCCATAGGATTGTCTTAAATGACCTAGCTAGTAGATCCACCTTAGCAATAATGAATGGTACAGAGTTATACCTTGACACGTAGACTCTCTTTTTAAGCGTAAGGGTTACACCAAATTCCATGTTATAGCTCACATGGTCTTATTGTTGGTTAACGGTAATTATCCCACAAATAAACTATCAAAGGTTTTATGAAATCTTTCTTTATAATTTTAAGATGCATTGACCTTGTATACACTTTTTGATTTGACCTTTAAGTTTCCTTATATCTTTACTTGGTCTAGCAAATTCACGTTTCTAACTCATTATGATATCATGTTTATGTTTATTTCACCATACATTCATAGTACTAATGCATATTTGTGCCTATGTTGTCTCATAATATAAGATACGACGCTCCTCTACTCAGACGTACTTAGGTGGATTGCTCCGCTATTGATCACTTGAATTGGTGAGTCCTCATGGTTTGAGAAAAAAGCCATGAATACTCTTATTTCTTTTATGGTCTTTTTCAGTTACAGTGGTGTATGGGTTACATCCCAACCACTCCTATGATGTTAGAAAGGCTATGTCACACTTAGTAGTATTATATGTATTCTCTTATGTACTCTGTTGGTATCGTCTATGTCATCTTATGAGTTGAACCTATATTTCTCATTCTTTCTTATTGTATTTTTTGTACGCCATGCTCATGTCAAGTGACTTGCTTAGGATCTCTAAGGGTCTTATTTTTCATGTCACGTCTAGGTGTACTTTGGGGTAGTGACAAACTTGGTATTCAGAGCATCAGGTTTTAGAAAAAGTCCTAGGATTTCTAAAAAGCCACGTCGAGTAGAATCTTGTTCAGGAGTGTGAAGCGCACCACATTTATGAATATGAGACTACAAGGAATTTAGGAAACTTTACTTCTTTCACTACTCTAAATTCGTATCATAGAGTTCATCTCTATAAAGGTATTTCTCCTAAATTTTGTCCGATGCTTTTCAGGATATACCCCCTCAAAGAGCTAACGCAAGAAGGAATGTGGGTGACAATATGACACCCAAGGTTCCTCAAGTGTCAGTGGATCCTTTGTCCGAGCAAGTGTCTCATGTTGAATTTCGAGCTGCTTTCCAAGTGTTAGCTCAAGCTATGACAGCCCAAGCTAATAGAGAAGTCGTTGCTCCCATGAACCCAAATGTGGGTATGAAGGCAACAATGGTGAGAGACTTCACTAAGATGAATCCCCTAAGGTTCTTTGATTCTAAAGTTGATGGAGATCCCTAAGAGTTTGTTGAGGAAATCCATAAGATTGTGGAGATTTAAAAGTTTCACCTGTGGAAAATATGGAATTGGTCATTTATCAACTTAAGGGTGTTGCTCAAGTGTGGTTCAACCAATGAAAGTAAGAAAGGGAAATTGATGCGGGTCCTCTAGATTTGGAGAAATTCAAAGGAGTTTTTCTTGATCGTTTCTTTCCCCTTGGGACGAGGGAAGTGAAAGTGTTTGAGTTAATTAACTTTCGTCAAGGGAATATCAGTGTGAAGGAGTATGCATTGAAGTTTACTCAGTTGTCTAAGTATGCTCCGACTATGGTTACCGACTCTAGGGCAAGGATGAGTAGGTTTGTATCGGGTGTGTCTGAAATGGTGGTCAAAGAATGTCGTACCGCCATGTTGATTAAGGAAATGGGTATCTCTCGTTTGATGACGCATGCCCAATAAATCGAAGAGGAGAAACTAAAGGAGAAGTCTAGAGGGTCAAAAAGAGTAAGGACCGGTGATGGTGACTTTTCTCATTTTAGGTTCGGTGGACATAGTCATCCTCAATTCTGGAAAAAGTTCTCCGGTCAAGGTTCTTCATATGTTCCGGCTCTAAAGTTCAATAAAGATAGGGTGTCTAACCCTAAGCCTCAAAGAGCAAAAAGTGTGGCAAGAGTCATCCGGAAAAGTGATTAGCCAGTATAAATATTTGTTATGGTTGTGAAAAGAGTGGTCACAAGATGAGAGATTGTTTGTTGCTCGCTACTAAAGGAAGGGATGGTAGGCAAGATCAGCCTAGTGGTTCTGGTTCGAGTTCTCCTTGTCATAATAGGTTTTATGCTCTTCAGACTCGACATGATCATGAGGGTTCTCCGGATGTTATGACCGGTATGTTGAAAGTTTTTCATCTTAATGTGTATGTTTTGCTTGATTCGAATGCTACATTGTCTTTTGTAACTCATTACGTGGCTATGAGATTTGATGTCTGTTCCGATATTCTTTTAGAACTTTTTTCAGCCTCTACTTATTCATAGGACAGACATGCATGCATCACATTTCATATCATTTCATTGCATTGAACAATTATCATTATTCGTGAACTTGTGAGTGTTTTGTAAAGCTTTGTGATCGATGAAACTTGATACTTGAAAATTAATGATCTGTATTTGTTGGGTTGTGACTATTAAACTATGTGATATGTACATTGTAAACTGTTAGGTTGGGCTGATTTTTGTACAAGTTGTAGTGTGTGGAGGTTTGGTGGGATGAAAAGAGTACGTGTATTCTATTATGCTTTATCTTGTGTTTAGTGGTTTGCTAGTTAAGTACCATGTTGTTTGGTACTCACTCTTTGCTTCTACACTTGTGTAGGTTATGAGCCCGGATCTTTGTGATTGTCCTTCTTCTATGCTTCATCCGAGGTTGTACCGTGGAGACTTGAGAGGTAGTTATTTGTCATCTCAGCAAGCCCTCTTGTTCCTTTACTATGTTCTTGTTCTACCCTAGTAACAAAGATATTGAGACTTGTATTCATTTTTCAATTCTGTTGTAATACATTAATGACTTGTACACGTAACAACCAGGTTATGGGGGTTTTATGAGATTGACTAAGTTATCCGTATTTATGATATTAATAGTTATTTTTCGCATTGTGTTTTAGGCTAGCTTGTCTTGGTGGGATAAGGCAAGTGTCATCACGTCCATTTTTGGGTCATGATGATATGACTATTTTACCATATTATCTATATTAATTGGGACTTAGTTTAGGTCATGGAAAATGATTTGAAAAATAAGTAATTAATGGTAAGGGTAAAACATGGAAAAAAGTAAAGTAAATTTTTTTTTTGATATATTAAAAGTGACAAATAAAAATAAAAATATATTTTTAAAATAATAGATAAAATGAACAAAGATTATGAATGATATGATGGTTAGGGATGCACATCAAATGTGACTCTAAAATCATTACTCAATACAATTCACACCTAATTTTAGTCAAACAAACATTTGAAAAAAAAGGCAAAATATATAAATGTGCTCTTTAATTTGGTCTTATTTCACATTTATGCCCTCCAACTTAGGGTGTGCATAAGTAGACACTTAAACTTGTTTAAAGTTGGAAAGTAGACACATGTGTCATACGTGGCACAATACATGTAGGACACCACGTAGGACGAAAATTGTCATGTAGGATGCCACATAAGACGTGTGTGTCTATTTGTTTAACTTTATACAAGTTTAAGTGTCTACTTGTGCACACCAAAGTTGGAGGGCATAAATGTGAGTTGAAGCCAAGTTAAAGGGTATATTTATGTATTATGAAGAAAAAAAATCATATTTACTCAGATTCTCATGTTAGTATAAACTCACATAAATCATATGTCAAGTATAATAGATATGACTGATTGATATAAAAATTATATTTTTATTTTTATTTTTATTAAGTACTAAAAAAAAGTTAAGTAGCTACTTTTCATTTTATCACCTAAAGTATTTATTTTAAAATATTAGCAGATTTATTATCAAACATGAAAGTAAAAATTATTTTCTAATCATAATTTAGAAGAAAATTATATTTATTGATTCTGATATATTTTATGATTTTGAGTGACAAAAAATAATTATAATATTTATTTTAACATCAATTTTTTTTTCTTTCATATATAATTTTATTGATTGACACTAAATTAGAAATATTAAATATTATGAGAAAGCATTGAGTGTAATATCAAAAGACAACTTTTTTAAAAATGCAAAGACTCTTCTGAACCTCAAAAATAGCATTTGCAGAAAATTCTTCAAAAACTAATATTGTCTCAGGAGTTCTTATGATAAGAAAAACGTAAAAATGTTTCACAATGAAAAAAATATCAAGATGCAAATATGATACTTTACCGTCGCAAGCATTAAAAATTATTTTCACAATTTGAATCTGTGATTGATAAATCACATGGAGATCATTTTATCATTGTTTCAATGTCCCTTTGCATAATTTCATATGATCAAGCAAATAACATAATAAGTTTTTTCTCCAACTTTTTTCGGGTGCTACATAAGTGATACAATAATGGAGATGAGTTGAATTCATTTTTCTCGAGGAACTATTGAATTCAATCGTTAATTTTGATATATCTTTATTGAGGTACTCAAATTAAATTGGTAATTGATTTGAGACGAAACCTAATTAATGTTTTTTTCTCGATAACTAGCTAATTTTACTATCAAACTAAATGTTTACAACACAAAACCTAATTAATGTATAGAAATATTTTATATGAGTGTTGAAATTTAATTAATGAATAGTTTATGAATCAGTCATTAAGATCTAATTAACGAATATAATTACTTTATAGGAGTATTAAAATTTAGTTAATGATTAATTTATAATTATTTATTAAAATAAAGAGTATTTTAACGGGATAAGTATAAGTGTATCCTTATTTTATTGATTTGCCTCTTTTTTCTCATTTCTTAGTGTATCATATTATTTTCATTTCACAGTTCATACTATTTTCATAGACAAAAAAATACTATCTTCATGTCAATATTTTCTCATTTTTTTAATGATCTTACACCTCCAATTTATGGTAATTTGCCTATAAATTGAATTAAACCCATCCCTAAAATTGATATGAAGAAGACGATTTGAAGGGAGATGAGGAGGACACGAACACGGGAGAGGACGAGTAAGATTAAGAAAGATGATTAGTTTTATTTAGTATTATAAATCCCTCTATCTATTAGATAATGTTTTTTCCTTAACTTCATTTTAGTTTTATCTACTCTTCTAGTTCATTTTAATGAATGCTTTGTAATACTTTTCCATTTCTCTATTTATACATATCCCTCTAACTAGTTCTAGATACGTGTGTTGCACGTATATCTCTATTAGTTGGTATCAAAATCTTCTATACCATTTCAACTAATATATTAAATATTAAAAATAGAAATTAAAGTATATTGAAAATACAAGTTTCTAAGGATGATGAATATTAATCTTATATTTTAATCACCTTACACTTGCCTTCAAAATGGATTTAATATTTGCAGAGTTGAAATATAAATTATGATAATTTTGATACTATTTATAATAGTTACTTTATATTATACATGCATATATGTTACCCTATGATGTTAAAGAATACAATGTTTCTTTAAAATGTGTTTTCTTTTGTAGGACATTTCACACAACTTTTATATTAGATTTGAAATGTATTTGTCTACCTAAATCATAATTTGCATGTAAATGCTTCCTTGAACACCTGAAAAGGATATATTGTTGACCCTATCATATTTTTGTATGTGTGATCAGTATACATATATGATCCAAAAAAAAAAATCATTTTTGCAACCTGCATCAGATATGACAATCTGGTGAACTCTAAACTAAATTATGAGACTATAACTATAGCTTCTACCTTTACTCTCAAATTTAGATTATTTGAATAACTTGATGTTTATATAATAGCAAATTAAAATATCGACGACAAAATAAATTGCACATAATATAAAACGAAAGAAATAAAAGAATTAAAATACTAAATTGTATAGTTAAATCGAATAATTAAATCATCTGGTGCAACCATATGATCCAATTCTCATAATGCACCTGCAAAATCTTCATTTTGTATCTGTTGAGAACCTTATATATACAATATCCAAAAAGTATACAAAATTTATAAATAAAAGATTAAAAAAATTATAACTATAGAAATTCTTAATTTAATTATAAAATGTACAGGTCTTGATCATTATTATAAAATAAAGAAAGTGAGTACCCAAACAACTTAAACTTGACTATAAGAACCTGATGATAGGGGTGGGCATGGTATGGTACGATATTTGAATGTTTCGATAACGTAATTTCGGTCTTCTATTTTTAAAATATTATATCATTATCATACAAATTTAATTCGGCATGATCTGGTATTTTGAAATTCGATTTCGGTACTCTACGGTATGGTAAATCGGTAACCATAGTTTGTTCAACATCGACTAATATATACTCGTATAATAGAGTATTATGACTTCGATAATTGAAAAAATGTCTCAATATTATCGTACTAACACATTACACATGTACAAATATATATTCAAAATAAAGTACAAACAACTTCTTTTATTAATCAATTACATTTCAATCAAAATAGAGTAGTCAAAGTTCAACTTCTAAACATTTAGTTTATACTAATACTAGGTTGCATATTTGTTAGTATTTTAATAATATATATATATGTTATTTATGTAACTATATACTTCGAAATGGTATTCAATATTTCGGTATGTTATTTCTAAATATCAAATATTGTATCGAATTCCAAACAAAATTAAAATGTATACCATATACCATACCAAATATCATAATATCAAAATCACGGTATTAAAATTTTTGATATGGTATGGTAATTTGGTAGATACCATACCATGTCTACCCCTGTGCAAATCCTCAAGGATCGTCAATTGTTTGCTAAGTTTAGCAAGTGTGAGTTTTGGTTGAGGTCTGTTACTTTTCTTGGCCATATTGTCTCCGATGATGGTATTCAAGTCGATCCTAAGAAGACCAAGGCGGTTAAGAATTGGCCTAGACCTTTGTTTGCTTCAGATATTTAGAGTTTCTTGAGTTTGTCCGGCTATTATCGAAGGTTTCTGGAAGGATTTTCCTCTATTGCTTCACCTTTGACGATGTTGACTCAAAAGAAGGTGAAAATTTCATGGTCGCAAGCTTGTGAGAAGAATTTCCAAGAGTTGAAGTATAGACTCACTTCAGCCCATATATTGACATGACCAGACGGATCAAATAGTTTTGTGGTTTATTGTGATGCGTCTCGAATTAGTCTTGATTGTGTTTTGATTCAACATGGGAAAATCATCGCTTATGCTTCAAGTCAATTGAAGGTGCATGAAAAGAATTATCTGACTCATGATTTGGAGTTAGCGACAGTGGTTTTTGCGTTAAAAATTTGGAAATATTATGTATATGTTGTCCACGTGGATGTGTTTACCGACCACAAGAGCTTGAAGTATGTGTTCACTCAAAATGATTTGAATATTCGCCAAATAAGGTGGCTTTAGTTATTGAAGGATTATGACATGAATGTCCTTTATCATCTGGGTAAAGCGAATATAGTTATGGATGCTCTTAGTCGACTATTGATGGGTAGTGTTGCTTATGTTGAAGATGGTAACAAAGAGTTAGTTCAGATGTTCATAAATTGAACCGATTGTATGTTCGCTTGGTTGATTCTAATAAAGGTGGCGTGATTGTTCAAAATGGTTCAGAATCCTCTTCTGTATCGGATGTGAAGGCTAAGCAAGATCTTGATCCGGTCATGGTTGATTTGTAAAAGTCAGTTTCTGAAAAGCCATTGAGGCTTTCTCTCGAGGGGGAGATGGTGTTCTTCGTTACCAAGGTCGATTATGTGTTTCGAATGTTGATGAGTTGAGAAATTATATTTTGATAGATGTGCACAATTTTTAGTATTCTATTTACCTGGGAGCCACCAAGATGTATCACAATTTACCGGGAGGTCCATTGGTGGAATGGAATGAAGAAGGATGTTGCGGAATTTGTGGCTAAATGTCCTAATTGTCAACAAGTGAAAGTTGAGCATTAGCATTCCTACTTGGAAGTGGGAAGATTTGAATATGGACTTCATTACGGGTTTACCTCGTACTCATCGTCAGTTTGATTCGATTAGGGTCATTATGGACTGAATGACTAAGTCAACTCATTTTCTTCCCGTGAAGACTTCATTTTTAGCTGAAGATTATGTCAAACTTTATATTCGGAAAATGGTAAGGTTGCATGGAGTGCCTTTGTCCATTATCTCTGATCGTGGCACTCAGTTTACATCTCAGTTTTGGAGGTCTTTCCAAAAGGGTCTTGGTACTCAAGTGAAGCTTAGATCGGGTTTTCATCTTCAAACTGATGGACAAGCCGAGCGTACTATTCAGACTTTGGAAGATATATTGTGAGCTTGTGAGATTGACTTCAAGAGTAATTGGGATGATCATTTGCCTTTGATCGAGTTTTCTTATAATAATAGTTATCACTCAAGTATCCAAATGGCTCCATTTGAGACTCTCTATGGTAGGAGATGTAGGTCTCCTATTGGTTGGTTTGAACTTGGTGAGTTTGCCTTGATAGGCCCCGAGTTGGTGCATGAGGCTATGGAGAAGGTTCGACTTATTTGTGAAAGGTTAAAAACGACTCAAAGTCGACAAAAGTCTTATGCCGATGTTAGAAAAAAAAGAGCTTGAATTCGATGTTGATGATTGAGTTTACTTGAAAATCTCACTCATGAAGGGTGTGATGAGATTCAGAAAGAAAGAGAAGCTTAGTACCCTGTATGTGGGCCTATATCAGATTTTGAGGCGTATTGACAAATTGGCCTATGAATTGGAGTTATCTGCCAATTTGGCATCGGTACATCCGGTTTTTCATGTCTCTTTGTTGATAAAGTGTGTTGGAGATCTGATATCTATAGTGCCATTGGAAAGTTTGGGAGTTAAGAAAAATCTTTCGTACGTAGAGGTTTCGGTTGAAATTTTTTATCGTCAAGTTCGAAAGTTGAGAAATAAAGAAGTTGCTTCCGTGAAAGTTCTTAGGAAGAATCAATTATTTAAAGGTGCTACTTGGAAAGCCGAAGCCGATATGATGACCAAGTACCTCATCTCTTTCCCTCCGCTCCTATTTTAGCTTGAGGTATTGAGTTTCTCATGGTTCATTCTTTTAGATTCATGCGTTTTAGTCATTATCGTGTTACCATATGCATGCATGCTCATGAAAAACTTGATATTGAGTTATGATTTAGCTGGGAGTGATTTCTCCTTATTTATGTGCATTTTGATGTGATTGCATTCATGTTGGGTTGTTAGTTTCTCTCCCTATTCTATTCACGATAGCTTGAGTCTCATTCGAGGATGAATGTTCCCAAGGGGGAGATTTTGTAACACCTCAGAAATTAGAAAGTTGAATTGGAAAGGAAAGGTCTCAGAAAAGTGCACTGATGCAGTTCCCACGGAACCTATCTACGGTTCGAAGAAAACTCTACGAGTCGTAGGAAGCTATCCGTAGAACTTGAGTTAAATTTTGAAAAATGCCAAGTCTCCGATGATGACCTACGGATGAACAGGACAGGTTGTAGGAACTCCTACGGTCTGTACAAGGAAAATCGTGGGAAATATTTTTGGACTTAGATCATATCATGAGATGAAATATCAAATTCTCCAAAAATCGTGATTTGGGAATTTCAAATTATGATATGAGATTTTTCAAAACAAAAATTGACCCACAACTTTATATTTTGTAAAGGAAAAAGGGTCAAAACTACCCTTAAACTATATGAAATGAATAAAATGTCCTCCGTGTATGGTTTGGTCTAAAAATGTCCTTGCCGTCAATACTTTGGTCCAAAAATGCCCTTATTGTTATTTAATGGGTCAAAAATGCTCGTTTCCCAAATAAATATATTATTTATTTTCTTTTTAACATATTTTTTTTCTAATAATATTTTTTTAAATTAGCAAATGTTTATCCTATTTCAATTCAAGAAAAAATAAAATAAAAATTCTTATTTTTTTATAAATATTTTTTATCGTTATGTTAATAAAAATTAATGATGGATTTACTATGATCTTATATATATGACATATATTATCAATCGAAAGGGTACATGAAGTTATTCTATATTAATTGATAAAATGAGATTAAGAAGAAAAAGAATATTTCCTACATTTTCATTTGTTAAAGTGACTTTAAAATAAAGAAAACAAGAATAGGGTTCTTTAATAATATTTTAATTAGGAAGAAGATGTGTTTAAAAAGAAAATAAATAATATATTTCTTCGAAATAGGGATTTTTGACCCATTTAGTAACTATATGGACATTTCTGGACCAAAGTATTGATTGTAAGGACATTTTTAAACCAAAATATTGACAACAAGAGCATTTTTGGGTCAAACTATAAATGAATGACATTTTTTTCCTTTCACATAGTTTAAGGACATTTTTAACCTTTTCCCTTTTGTAAAAAGTAACCCACATTTAATTTATATAAATCTACTAGTCATTTGTTTCACACGTAAATGAAATTTATAATTCATATTATTACTTTTTAAACAGTTTATATCTCATATAACAATTATTCTTTCAAATATAAAATTATTTTGACAATCAATTCTTAATTTACGATTTATATTCACCAAATTCATTATTTTTGATCAAATTTATTACTACTTCATTCAAATCAATGTTTAATAATAACCAAAAAATTCATCATTATATTAAGTGGACAAGACTAATCACTGTGACCTTAATTACAAAAATAATTTCCTTAGCTACTAACAACTTGAACACTACAACTTATGCTCAATTTTATTTTATTTTATTGAATTAAGGTTTGATCAATAAATGTTGTATTTTTTAGAATAACTTTGTGATAGTGTATAATGCGATTTTATAAACTTTTGTTTATTTGGTAAGATTGTATAAACAATTGGGACAATTTTGATAGTTTTACAACTTATGGAGTTTTTATGTTTATGAGAAAACATACAACATAAAAAGTCCAAATCGTATGTCCAAACAAAACTTCAACTTCATATCATAATTTCAAACCACGATTTCATATCGCATGGCCAAACGAGTCCTAAATATACACATTTATATAGCTACTTTTTGAGTTTGTGTGCTGATTTTGTGAACCCATAATTTATTTTGTTTACTTTTTGAAATATCAATCACAATTATAGTTTGATACGTTTCTTTATTAAAGATCCCCTTTTCTCTCTT
Source organism: Solanum etuberosum (assembly GCA_029582245.1). Lineage (NCBI taxonomy): Eukaryota > Viridiplantae > Streptophyta > Magnoliopsida > Solanales > Solanaceae > Solanum > Solanum etuberosum. The sequence continues at coordinate 2,618 of JAJONR010013310.1, read as the reverse complement.
ATTTTCCTTTTCGAGAAAGGAAAACCATTTAATTTCAAGTTAGTTTCAAGGCTGAAAATGACATTCAACCCATATTTTTCTTGGTAATAAGTTTAGTTTGTTTTCGTTTTTATTTTTATTTTCTAAATCATCTCTAACTAAGAAACAATTTGTGGTTGCTTCTTGGAAAAATCGAGCATAATTAAATTGAGGAACTTTCGCATATAGCCACTCAAAAATAGCTTAATTACGCTCCATAACTATAGTTGCTAATTACGATTCATAGCTACATCTTATAGGGAGGAGAGTGGCAAGCGAGATTGGGAGAGGTAGGAGAGAGGCGAGCGAGAGAGGGTAGAGAGTGGGAGAGAGGTGTATTGTATATGTATATCGGTTAGATAATTGTATATTATACATATGTATTTGTATATATGACAAGCGAGATTGGGAGAGGGAGGAGAGAGGCGAGCGAGATAGTGGGAGAGAGGTGAATTGTATATGTATATCGGTTAGATAATTATATATTATACATATGTATTTGTATATATGGCAAGCGAGATTGAGAGAGGGAGGAGAGAAGCGAGTGAGATTGGGAGATGGAGGAGAGAGGCGAGCGAGATTGGGAGAGGGAGGAGAGAGGCGAGCGTGAGAGGGCAATAATTTGTATAATTCGCATCTCGTTTGTATAATTCGTGGGTACGTTTGTATAATTCGCGTGTTTTTGTATAATTGAGTAATATAAAGTCTGAAATTATACAAATATGATAAAACTCGAAATTACTAATTGATACAAACATAAACATATGAACTTTAAATAGTTATACAAAATATATTATACAAATTACATTACATAAATTATATTATACAAAATCCAAAAACTACATGTTTATACAAACTTTAAAAAGTTATACACAAAAAGATTGAATGTGTATGGTGACAAAACTGAAAAACCAAAAGAAATCATCGTCATATACAAATACAAACCATCGTATGCAAATACAAATAAAACGAAGAATTGTTAGTTGCGAATTATACAAATGTGGCGAATTATACAAACGTGGCTAATTATACAACTCGAAGTCAGCCCACGTAATTAATGATTAATGTTAGTCGCGAGTGGTAATTATAGCAAACTATAGCTATGATGAGTAATTAAGTAGTATAAGTTTGTTTAACCGCGTAATTTTCCCTTTAAAAAGTACTATGGATTATACTCCTAGAAAGTCCTCGTTTAAGACAGTCTACTAGCGATCAAGATCAAGCGTCAAGTTGAATGCTTTCACTTCATCTCTCACCTGTGAATGTGAAAGAGATCATCCATATGGTAGTGGAATTTCTATAGTTATTACCAATAATACTTGTAAAATAAAGGGTAAAGAGAAAGATATTGGTGTAAACTCTATCATTGTTACACCCAAATCGTCAAAAAGAAAAGGTAAAGAGAAAGAGATTACAACTATCGAGTATCCTCATGATAGCGATTTTGAAAATGAGATTCCAATTTCAAAAAAAGTTACTAATGAACAAGGTGTCTAAACCAGAATCTAAAGAAAAATTACCAATACATACAAATATAAAATGGTGTATATTACGATATAATATTAATGTTTAGTATTTGTTTTACCATTAGAATAATTACATCTAATTTAATCAATTATGCATATGAAATGGTATACAATACGGTGTAAAGTTAGTGTATGTTATTTATATTTATCATTAGAATGAATTACACTTTAATTTAATCTATTTTGTACATAAAATGATACGGTACAACGCAGTGTAAAATTAGAATGACTTACACCTCAATTTAATCAATTATGTATATACAATGATATACAATGCGGTGTAAAATTGGCGTTCAATGTCTGTTTACCATTACAATAACTTACACCATAATTTAATCAACTAGTGTACCAAAATTATATTTAGCACCAATGTTATTAAAAATTACATCAATTCCTAATAGCAAAACACCAAACAATCAATAATTATACAAAATACCAAACTTTATATAAAATGGTGTGTTTACAGTATGTGTACAACAATTGTTCAACCAAAAAACAAAATGGTTTACATCAACATACCTAGTGCCGACAAAATGAGCCCATATTTTGATAATTCGCCCATATTTTAATGGGTTGGATGAGTGGTTTTTTCTATAGATAAAATATGAGTTGATACTCATATTTAACCCATAAAAATATGGGTAAACTATGGGTGTGTTTGGTATGAAGGAAAACATTTTTCGGAAAATGTTTTTCAATTATCTCATGTTTGGTTGGGTAAAATATTTTCCAAATCAACTCATTTTCCTCAAATTAAGGAAAATGACTTCCATTCAAAAATTAAGGAAAACATTTTCCAAAACTTTCCTCCAACTTCAAATTATAATTTTTTGTTGAAAAAATCAATTTTATTTGTTGAAAAAATAAATTTAAAGTTTATTTTAAAAAAATATTTTCCCACTTCAATTTTTTATTTTTTTACCCCACCCGCACCCGACCCCCCACCCCAGCTCCTTACCACCCCCCTCCCACCAGCCACCCACCAAAAAAAGAAATTTAAAGTTTGTTTTTAAAAAATATTTTCAATTTCAATTTTTTATTTTTTTACCTCACTCCACCCCTACCCCTGACCCC
>JAJONR010013309.1:0-18209 GCA_029582245.1 Solanum etuberosum | reverse complement strand
GGAATGGGTTGATTACTTGAGTTGAGACGGATTGAGTCAAGATTATCTAAATAATAAACCATATAACAATTTGCCAAACTCTAATCAAGTGATAATTTTTAGTTTGTTTTCTTATAATTTATTTTTAAATCAAACAAATCTAATAAAATGTTTTCTTATTTTATGGTTATATCTAACATCTAACAATCAAAAAGTTTTTTAAAAAAAGAGGTTTTGTAAACTTCCATATGAGTTAATTTGTTTTATATATTTAGCTTAAATCGATCCAATTTATCTTAATTTAGGTGGATTGATTGACTAATATTTCATGTGCTAATTTTGTCAAAACAATGCTCTGCACATAAGTTAATGGGTCGTATAAAGGCAGCCCAAACTGAAACGGGCTAGTATTACCTTCGGTCTTCATCAAATCAACATTGGTTCATAGAGGAAATTTTCGCAAATAGCCACTATAATAAGCTTAATTATACTTCATAGTTATAGTTTACATATTTATAGGCCGCAGCTACAGTTAAAGCTGCCTTATTTGTATAATTCGTAGGTTTGTATAATTCGAGGGTTTGTATAATTAAGCTATTTTTGTATAAACTCGAAATAACAAATTTATATAAACACAAACATCTGAATTTTAAGAAGTTATATACAAATTAGACTATACAAAATTACATTATACAAAAGTTATACAAACGTGTGAAATATAAAAGCTCGAAAACTCAGCCCACATAACTATCACTGAATGTTGGTGGCGAGTGGTAATTAACTAAAACTATAATCATGATGAATAATTAGCTAGTATATGTTTGCTTAACCATGTAATTTTCCCTATAAATATATCAAATATTTTTTGTCCCATTGATTGATTTGGGACTCCACATCATTCAAGTTCGTCGTTGGATATGGTGTATAAAAATAGTACTAAATATAATGTATTAGTAATAGTGAGATTATTTTTTAGGGGAAATTGTATAAAATAACAAATTATTAATTCAAATTAAATGTTATAACCACAGTTTGATTTAATTGTAACTCGTAGCAAACTGTTATCATTCGCCTCTCTCCCTGAAATTCTCGCTCGCCACTCTCGTTTTCTCGCTGGCAGTCTCTCCCTCACCTCTCTCACTTTTATAGAAACAAAAATGTATAAAATGCGTTTGTGTTTGTATAAAGTGAGAAAAACTGTATATATACATATCGTTTCATTCGCCTCTCTCACTTTATACAAACACAAATGTATAATTTGCGTTGTGTTTGTATAAAGCGAGAGAAAATTGTATATACAAATACAAATACATATATTTTCGTCCTATATACTTATAATTATACAAATACAGATCTTCCCCTGCCCAGTTTTCTTTTGTCTTTCTCTCTTTCTCGCTTTATACAAACACATATTATACAATTGATTCTTTTGTATACGTATACCGAAACAGATTATACAATTGATTCTTTTGTATATGTATACTGAAATATACATATTAATAGCCATAGCAAATATAAAATTTGCTATGGAGCGCAATTATACAAACTATAGATATAGCATACAAATATGATTTTTATGTATGCTAAACCTAAAATTTACTCTATTTTTTATCCGTTGCTTGATTTGATGTATTAAAAATAATATGTATTGAATAATTTCCTTGAATTTTTTTAATTGTTTACATCAATACCTTGACAAATATATTGAAAAGGATGTACGAAAAGGTTTAGAAGAACCTCCTTTTGTTTTATTTTATTCATAAACTTTATTCTAATGAAAGAATTTAAGTTAATTGTTAAAATTCGAATTTCGTTAGCTAGAAATTCTATCACAATTGTTGCAGTTATAACAGAAGGCTTAATTTTTTTAAGACAATGAATAATATCAAAACTAGTTTATTATATTACTTCCTATTTTTTCAACCAACAATTCTTTATTTTTGGCTATTAATTAAAAATATAAACTTGGAAGATGAGGAATATTTTACTTTAAAATGGGGTAACACGAAACATATCATGATTCATATCCAACAAAAAAAGAAGAAAAAAAAAAGAATATCATCTCCACCGCCAAATAATATTTTTCATGCATTGACTTCTTTTGATATCCTTGAAGTGTTTATGAATCAGTTTTAATCTATGGTTGGGGCTCAAAAATGCCCTTCAACTGGTAAAATAATTTTTAAAATTTTCTATCCGGCTTCCGAATCCCGCATTGGAGTCTCGATCAGGAACACGAGAGTCACACGGGACAATGACCTTTAACTATAAAATTGTTTTTGCGGTGAACACCGAAAATCATTTTTTTTCTTTCTAATTAGAAAAAAATCTTGATAGTGAGTGTCATGCTCATAAAATCCATTGGTTGGTAAGCTAGAGATGAATTTAAAATTTAATTTTTTTTAGTATTTCATAAACTTTTTTTTTTTAATGTCTTGGCCAATTAACAGCCAAACAACAGAAAAAAAATGTAACTTATGTATTGAAAATCATATTTGATGTATTAATTAAATATTGTATTTTATAAGAACTTAAATTATATTTATTATCAGTATAAACTTGTAAAATGTCTGTATAGAAATGTTAATGTATATATAAAATTAAAATATATATAATTCGTCATTTAACAAGTGGACTGCCACGGCTGGTTGGTGTAGTAGATGTGGTTGTTCCTCCTTTAATATAACTAGAGATCTCGAATGTGAGCTTTGAGTATGAAAAAAGATTTTTAGTAGGGAGCACTTCCCACGAATGGCCAGGGACCTATGTAGCACAAATTCGAAATAATCGGATTTCAATGTGAATATTAAACCCCGAGTGAAAAATAACAAAAATTAGACGACCACTTGTTGCCACGTGTTTCCAACAAGGCATTATTTTTTGATAATATGGGACATGTGGAGAAAGGTTAATGACACGTAATTAGTGTAAGGCCATTACATTTTTCTCCTCAAGATTTGGTCTTACCTGTCATTGACGACGTGGTCTCTTTATCCCTTATAAAAAATTACGATAATAGTGGAACCAACCATAATTGAATGAATATTTTTCCATTTTAATTTTATATGATATATTTTTTAATAAATAAGCAAAACAAGAGGAGCACAAAAGTAAATGATTGGACCATCATACTTCATACTCATTTTATTTGAAACGAGAGGACCACAAAAATCAAATAAGTATTTGAAATTATTTTGTTTAATTACATATTTTTGGACAAAGTCAAGATACAATTAACTTAACAATTGTGATATGTGTTAATGTTTAATTAATATATATGCGTCCTAATATAAATGTTATCTTAATAAAAATTACGTCTATTAGACTAAGAAATTATTGAATATTAATGTATAGTTTACTAAGCTATCCTTTAATAAACGTTGCTTGAAAATTAAACACTACTAAAAAGATGAGGTATAAAGATATAGTTGGAAAAATATACTTTCCTATTTCAATTTTTTTGACCTGTTTTGATTTTACACGGAGTTTAAGAAAGTGAAAATATCTTTGAATTTTATGGTCTAAAATTATGTCACGTGGAAAATTAAAATTAAAGAGTTATTGAAAAAAAGGAATAAAATCATTCTTGACCTCTACTACAAAGAGTATTATACCCTTGATAGTGAAATAACAATTGCTTGTTGAAACCCTATGAATTGTGTGAAAGTAGGATACTCCAAATTTGAGGACTGAAAAATAGATCAAATAAGTTAAAACGGAGGAATAATTAATTTTTGTCTTGAATTTTGGGACAATTTTTTTTTTTGTTGCTAAATAACATTTATTTTGAGACAAGGAATAGTTCATTTACACGCTAAATTAATTTTATAGTTGCACAAAAATAATACTTTCTCCGTTCTTATTTATATGTCATCATTTTAGATTTTACGTTTCTTAAGAAACTAAGTAAGTTTACTATTGTACTCTTATTTCTTGAAATTAAGTTTTCAAAAAATGAATGTAAATAATTTATTTTGATTAATTAAATTGACCAATGAACATGAATTAATCGTTTAGTTTTCATATGTTGGTCAAATTCATATTTAAAGATTGATAACTCTCAAGGATAAAATAAGAAGAATTATATATTAATTTTATAAAATGACAAATATTAATATGAACGGAGGGAGTAAAAAATAATAGCAGTTTGAACTAGTTTTAAAAGAATTAGGAATATTTAGGCGAAGATTAAGGTCATAATGATAAAATTATGATAATCTGGTCGGCTGCAATGAATATGAATATCATACTTTATTAGGTACATCTTATTTATTTTTGTGGTAGTAGCTCACGTTGCCTATAAATGCAGGGACGGCGGCCAAAATCTAAAAGAAACTGAAAAATACTTTTGTTTTAGTTTTAAAAAAAAGAGTATTTTAATCATTTCGATAACGCTTGCATTCCGACGATCTGTCACCGAATATGTTTGCTAGTGACGTCGACATCATCACCTCCGCCGGCCGTCGCATTCCGGTACATTCTAACGTTCTGGTATGCATACTATAGCTTATTTCCTCGGGTTCATTTTATGTGAAGATGTTACTGTTTAGTCAAATAATATTTTCTTCGATTATAATTTTTGAATCGTTAAACATCGGATAGTCAATAGTTTGTCCGTCGAAAAGATCCGGTTTTTTAAATATGAATTAATCGAATTGTTTTAGAAACTTATTTCTTTTGCAATTTGGAATTAACTGATCAATCTCTACGAAAATCAATGTTAGGCTGCTGCTTCGACTGTTCTGGAGAGCATATTAGTTCATCAACGACGGAGTTTTGAGAAAACGATACGGATTCTCGGCGTTCCCTGCGACTCTATTTCCGTGATCGTACGATTTCTCTATTCCTTCAAGTGAGTTTCATAATACACGCAATTTCATTGGTTTTCTTTCTTTATTTATCTTCGTTTGCTAGAGTGTATAAAAATAATGCTAAATAAAGTTTATTAGTAGTGCTTGCATTAATAATGCTTGTATTAGTTATACATAGAATACTTTTTATCTCCATAATATGGTTTGAAAAGATGTAAAAGTACTTTGGACGGGTAATTGGGGTTTTAACCATGCTAATGCATGTATTAAATTCATTTGCATTACTAATACCTAGAAATCCATGGTATTAGTAATACACTCTTCAATACACAATAAAGTGTATTACTTTTTATCTCCATAATATGGTTTGAAAAGATGTAAAAGTACTTTGGACGGGTAATTGAGTTTTTAACCATGCTAATGCACGTATTAAATTCATTTGCATTACTAATACCTAGAAATCCATGGTATTAGTAATATACTCCTCAATACACAATAAAGTGTATTACTAATGCAAGCATTAGTAATACATAACATGAAAAAATGTATCAAACAAGGTATTACTAATACACAAAGCTAATGCAAGCATTATTTGGATGTAGTATATCGTTTTCTGTGATTAAATAATATCACACCTTAACAATTTAAGGATAAATCTAGTAGATAAAATTAGACCAAATCGGTTTTAACACTGGGGCTTTTCCTCATTATCTAACAATGAATTTAATAATATGAATTTTATTTAACAATTTATTTTTAACTATAAACACAATGGGATACAACAGCTTATCAACATAACATGTTAGTCGTGTACTTAGTGTTCTAATTGGAATTTAATATACTGAATATGACGACAAGGAGTTGGTGATTTATATATCCTCAAAGCTTAAATTTGGCCGCCTATTTCTTAATTATCTTACACGTGGCTCATTCATTGCCAATAAGATTCTTTAAAGTATTATATCTACTTTCCTCAATATTCTATTCACCGACAAGACCAAGTTTTCCTGTGTTACAAACAAAATAAAAAAAAAATCGTTTTGTCAGCTGGATTGAATTATTAATTCATTAGATGGTATGAATGTCAATAAAGTATCGTAAGTAAATTGTTGAGAGCTTTCGAGGAATATGGATCATGTCTAAAATGGTTATGTTATTATTGTGCTCAAATTAGGTGTACTAAGGAGCAGATGGAGAAACATGGAATTCATCTGCTAGCACTTTCTCATGTGTACTTAGTACCATGCCTAAAACACAGATGCACCAAAGCATTGGCCGAGCAATTGACAATTGAAAATGTAATAGATATGGTTCAACTCGCGAGGCTATGTGATGCACCTCATCTGTACCTCAAGTGTATGAAATTTTTGCGGAGTAATTTCAGGAAAGTTGAAGAGACTGAAGGCTGGAAGTTCCTTCAACATCATGATCCCCTGCTTGAACTTGAAATTTTACAGTTCATGGATGAGGCCGAGTTGGTACGTAATATATATATATATATATATATATATATATATAGCCCTTTGTCTATCTCATTGATTGCTGCAAATTCACGATTTCAAGTTAGGTAGTAGGTATGTCTAGTAACTTGAAAAATAAACCTACTACAACGTAACATGCCAAAATATACTCATAGCTCAAGGATTCTTTACACAATTGTAGTGTGTATGTTAGTTAAATCCAATAGAAAAACTCAGATATGATGTATTACATACAAAATGCCCACTTACAATGGAATATATCATCGCGTTTTTTATGTGTCTTTTGTCATTCAGTGATGTGATTAGTGTTTTTCATTTGAAATTTGTTGTTTTAGCGGAAGAAGAGGAGGAAGAGACACACACGGGAGCAGAACTTGTATTTACAGTTAAGCGAAGGGCTGGATTGTTTGGAGCACATATGCAGCGAAGGATGTACAAGCGTCGGGCCATATGACGAAGAGTACTCTTGCCAAAAGAAGTTGCCATGTAGCAAGTTTGATACATGCCAAGGTCTCCAGCTTTTGATTAGACATTTTTCTACTTGTAAGAGAAGGGTAAAGGGAAGTTGTTCCCAGTGCAAGCGGATGTGGCAGCTCCTAAGGTTACATGCATCGATTTGTGACCAACCTGACGATTGTCGAGTTCCTCTTTGCAGGTATGGCCACCATTGAGTAATTAATTAACTAGTTTATTGATATATCTATATGTACTTGTAGAGATATGTCGTTCTTCGCCATTGCAATTGTGTCTTATAGTTGTGATTTAGTCAGTCCTAGGAAGGTTACAATGCCACAATGTCATATACTCTGTTTGATTCATGAACATACAATTGTGACGTAGGTGCAACATTAACATCTCTTGCCTACTTACAAATACTGTTAAGGTTGTTCTTGATGTGAGCTCGACCCATCCATCATCTAAGTAGTGATAGTTGACTTGATACACGGTTCCATATCGACTAAATCGTAGAAAATAGGATAACCTTTTATGAAATGTTCGTTTGGACCATTAATTTCTAGTTGAATAATCTCTGTTTTCCCCCCTGTTCCTAATAAAAATATCTTCAAAGTGTCCTAATAATCTTTTAACACGTTGGATTGAATAAAGTGATAGGGTCACAGAAATATCTAAGCTTGTATAATGTTGTTTGCCTTTTCTACAATTAGGGTCAATTTCTTGAACCAGCACTATTATGATCGTCCATTATGTGATATTAGCACTATTCTCGTAGTTTCTTACTCTTGTGATTCGATTAACATTGAGTATGTCGTTGTTGTTGTAGTTGGTAATTGATCACGAGTATCTTAACAACTCTATTTACATTACCTGACAGAGAATTGAAACAGAAATTGGAAAAAAGGGGAGATGATGAGCTATGGAAATCACTTGTTAGAAAAGTGGTGTCAGCCAGGGCCATGACTTTTTTATCTCTTCCTAAAAGAAAGAGAGAAGAAGAAGAACCAAGATTAAACTTGAGGGATCATCAAATAAGACGCTTTTTAGATTAAAAACTCAGTGTTAATAGTTACTCGCTCTCTCCCTTTTTAATTGTCATAGTTTCCTTTCTAACAGTCAAATGATATGAACTACCGAAAAGCCTAGCATTACAACTAAACAGGGACGGAGGAAGTAGAAAATTATCAGATTAGGCAGAATCAATCTTTCTTAAGTCCTACTGTTGTGCTTTAATGTATTTGTAATAATTAAGAAAGCTCATCTTGTGAGAATTTTTTTTTTTTTTTTGGGTGAACTACATCATCTTTTGCTTATTTGTTTTCAACTATATATATATACTAAAAGGAGAGGATTTAATTAATCAAAAAGAAATTTTGTTAGCATTTTCAACTTCCCAGAGCTATTATTAACAAAATAAAATGAAGATCAAATTCAATTACTAGTATTTTGCTTTCATCAAATCTAAAAGGAAGGGAACTAAGCTTAACCTCGATGGTTAATGATTGTTTTTGGCTTTCATCCGATGTCCAAGATACGCTTCGTAGTTCAATAAATCTGAATTTGGCGTCAAAAAATTTCATTTTTAAAAGGTAAGATGTATATATTCTCATAATACGACATGCATGCTTCCATATACACTTTTTAATCCCACTTGCTCCGTCACTTCCATATTCGATAGTATCCTTTCCTTTTTAATCTGTTTCAAAAGAAGTATCATTTCATTATAATTAGAAATAATTTAATTTTAAAATTTACTTTTTATTTTTAATATGATAATTTATAACTACACAAATATCGTAGCATTATTTTAAACCAGCAAAGTAGTTTCCCCCAACATACTACTTTTCTTTTTTGTTGGAATTGGTGGCTGATGGATTAATCTTCATGGCTTGGGAGTTGGGTAGTGTCAGCCATTACGTAATCGATGATAACCTTTATGAAACATTTTAATAAAACAGTTAGAAGTGTATTATAAAAATAATATTTGCATAATATGAACTGCCTCAGATAACAACAATATTGTCTAGGTATGCTCAACAACTTTCAACCACAAGTTGTTTTTCCGTCATCAGAGATAACAACTTTGCCTGCTATTTTCTCCCTTAGATACACCCCTTCTTTTATCCCTTGTCCCCTTATTGTTGCAGTCAAGATATTTTTAAGTGGTCTAAAATATGAAAAAATAAATACACGATAAAGTTAAAAGAAGTTTAACATCTGCTATACATAAATATTAAAATAATATTATAATTATAATTCTATATAAAATAATATAATTTTCTGAAGAAGGAGATTAAGATAATCCTTCGGCCCGATTTGACTCAGTCACTGCTTAAGGATACTGTATATTAGTGACGTTTGCTTTCACGATTTGAGTAATTTGTGACTATTAAGCAATGATAAGATATACTTCAAAGCAGCCTTTTTTATTCAGGGAGGACATATTTTGACCAGCAAACTTACGTAGCCAACAACCGTCTATTTTTTTTCCTGCCTTTTTCTTGTTTTCTTTTTTTCTTTTTATTTTCTGTTCGTTATGCTGTATCAACATTGAAGATTGACTAGACTCGAATTTGTATCAATTAAGTCCCACATTATTCTTCCTGCCTTTGTATGTTTGTTATAAACATATAGAAGAATCAAAGACGGTCCCTCAATAGAAATTACAAACTCTCAAAATTATATTTGTATCAATTTTTTTTAGTTAATCCACATTATACGTACCACACGTATACTAAAATTAGAAGAACCACACATTTTTGTCTTTTGACATTAAATGAATATAATAGTACATACATTATAACTTTAATTGTATTATCATTCTTTTTTTAATACAATTTTTCACACTAACACAACATACACTAAATTAGTAAATATAGATAGTAGAGTATATTTCAATTCTAATAATGAAATCATATTATAACTCAGAATTCTTAAATTTAAATTCTGAATATAACTTTTAAAAATTACTTAATGACATACTATTACGATCAGGCTACGCCGTACGCGGCTACCACCATCGTCCGCCATGACGCCAGGTGATGTACATTTTCCCTTATTAATATGATATTAAACGTAATTGAATTTTTATTTTAGTTTCTGGAACCATCAAAAAACGTATGAATTCAGCTTCTTTTAATAATATTCCCTAGTCTTTGCTCTAATAAGAATTTTCTCCCTCAAGTAAGAATATTATAATATTATGCATTTGGTCTTAAATGAAGAAATTAAGAAAAATAACAAAATGCATTATGGCATGCAATGCAAATATTTATCTCGTTGAGTGATATAAGGTCAATATAATTATACTAGTATTTCCTTTTGTCCATTTTATATAATATAATTAGAATTTAATGAATCAAATAAAAAAATTCATGATGATTTATATTAATTTTCAACAATCATAAATATCATATAACTAAAATAAAAGGAATTTTTGCTGTATACGAGATCCTAAAAAGTATTTGACCACAAGATAATATACATCATAATTTCTTTTTTCGAATACTGAGTTAAATCTTTTGCATATAATTTTAATAGCTCAATTAATTAACTATTTAAATTATTATCTTCCCATTTCCCGTCCCTGCCCCAATAATTTTTTTCTACAAAAAATGAATCTTCCACGTGCCGCCCTTTTGTTTTTGGAGCTGCGCTGCTTATAAATAGAGAGGTTTGGGCAAATGCTCTCTCCAAAAACTAAAAGAAACTCTCTCTGAAAATTCCAATTACTCTGTCACAGGCGAAAATTAATCATCAATTCCAAGAGCAACTGTAATCACCATGTCATCCCCTAACTTTTCAGGCGATATAGATGTATTTTCCGGCGAAATGTCTGAGGTTGATATCCAAATCGTCACCTCCGGCGGCCTCCGCATTCCGGCACATTCAACCGTTCTGGTACGAAGACCTAAAACTAATCACATGAAGTCTTAAATACTCGTTAAATCTATCAATTGCATATTAATCTAAAACTATGTTAGTCTATAATATGAATCAATTCACACGGTGAAAACAACTCCATGTTGGCTGTCGAAAAATTGATATTAGTTGGAAATGATGTTGTGAAAAAGTACTGATCGATGAGGAACGTATTTGTAGGCTGCTGCTTCGACGGTTCTGGAGAACATACTAGTTCGGCCGGGAAAGCGGCGGAGCTCCGAGAGAACGATTCGGATTCTTGGCGTGCCGTGCGACGCCGTTTCCGTGTTTATCCGGTTTCTCTATTCTTTCAAGTGAGTTTCCGAAATACACGCAAATCCATTTTGTTTTCTTCATTTATTATTTTGATTTTGTTAATTTGTTAATCGTGTTCAAACTTCGAATCTAATTGGCTCCATCCAAGCTGGAATTTGACCACAAGAAGTAGATTATTATAAAGTAGATTATTTTAGGATTAAGTCTCGGTTCCTTCGTTGATTAGAAAATAGGTAGTTGTTATTCAAAGACTAATCTGCGTGCCTATTTCTTAATTGCTTGCGTGTGGTTCATTAATTGACTTGTAAATTCTTTAATCATATACTATTTGATGTTTTGATTGCTTCATATTGTGTTGGCCGCCTGATAGATGCCTCGACCGACATCTTCGTTGTCATTGAAATGAATTACAAAAGGATTTACGTTATGTATGATTGTTAAACAACCAATATTGTTGACTCATTTGTAACATGTTACTTACTCTCATATGGTCTAAATGCTAATTAAAATATCAGAAACTTAAACAAAAACTTTTAATCAGTTAAACCCTTGCAAGAAAGAATGCTTAGAGTGACCAAATTGTTCTTGTATTTAGGTGCACTGAAGAGCAGATGAAGAGACATGGGATCCATCTGCTAGCACTTTCTCATGTGTACTTGGTACCACAGCTGAAGCAGAGATGCACAAAGGGGTTGGCCGAGCGATTGACGATTGAAAATGCAGTGGATGTGCTTCAACTTGCGAGACTATGTGATGCACCAGATCTATACCTCAAGAGTATGAAATTTTTGTCTAGCAATTTCAAGAAAGTTGAGGAGACTGAGGGCTGGAAATTCCTTCAACATCATGATCCCTGGCTTGAACTTGAAATTCTACAGTTCATGGATGAGGCTGAGTTGGTACGTAATTATAACGTAATTGGCATACATCCCTTATTTAATAAAAAAAAATTCTCTTGGAATTCATGTTATAATTGTTATTGTTGTCAATTGATCATGAAAGATGATAAGTTTGCCATGAAATCGTTACATGGCATTTGTTTGCATCTCTTTTATCAGTCAAGTGGCAGTGATTAGTGATTTTGCATTGTAAATTTCTCATTATAGCGGAAGAAGAGGACAAGGAGACACAAACGGGAGCTGAGCTTGTATTTACAGCTAAGCGAAGCGATGGATTGTTTGGAGCACATTTGCACTGAAGGATGTACTAGTGTGGGGCCATTAGATAAAGAACCTTCCATCAAGAGGCAGCCATGTAGCAAGTTTGATACCTGCCAAGGGCTTCAGTTTCTGATTCGACATTTTGCTACTTGTAAGAGAAGGACCAATGGAGGTTGTTTGCGATGCAAGCGCATGTGGCAGATCCTAAGATTACACGCATCCATTTGTGACCAACCAAACGATTGCCAGGTTCCCCTTTGCAGGTAACCACCACCGACTACTGAGTAACTAATTTTTTAATCAATTCATGTATTGTTGATCGCTTAAGAGTGAATCTCATTGATCGCAGTAATTAGATTATGTCATCATCTTAGAGGTGTCATTGGTTGAGGCATGTCTATCTTGCTTAATTTGAATGATGGGTCCTGATCCATATACCAATTATGGTCTGTCATGTTCAACCTTGAAAACTTCTTAGGTGGCATGTCAGAGCTCGGATGTTATTAGGTGATTTGTCTCGATAGAAGAAGCCAACAAATCAGCTGTCACATTGATTTGTCCATTTTTTTTCTCCAATTCATGATTGAGCCATTCACTATCACTTTGTTGGATATTTCTTTTCATATGGGTCTTAAATTTGTGGTGTGTGTCACAAGGAGCTTATCAATCCTTATAAGCTGGTCAAGATAAATCAACACTTAGTTACGGCTCAACACAAAATTGCTAGCTGGCATGTGATTTTTTTCAATTTTGTGTGATGATGAGTCTAATCATGAAGATATTTTTTCCAAATTTTACTGTGATTCTAAATGCCGGCTTGGTTGAGGTCGTTCTTCATGTGAAACACAACCATTCAAGTAGTAATAATTGATTCATGGTCCCATTTTGACTAATACCCAGATGCACCTGTTGTAGACGGTAGCAAAACTTAGACAGCAACATGATCTGACCTTTTGTGATTCATTCTTTTGGATTGTGTCCACTTGTCCTCTTCCACAAGAAAATATCTCCCAAGAGCTCGAATAACTTTTTGACACATTGGGTTGGGTAAGGTCAAAAGCGCTTCAATAAGTATCAAGCTTAAAATAACATTGTTTGCCTTCTTTATCAGTAGGGTCAATTTGATACAGTAACTAATCGTCCGTTTTTTCTTGTTTATGTACTTGGTAAATATCGACTCTTGAGTATCTTACAGCTCCATATTTTACATTTCAGACAATTCAAATTGAAGGTGCAACAAAAGGGAGATGACGAGCTGTGGAAATCACTTGTTAGAAAGGTGGTGTCAGCCAGGGCCATGTCTTCTTTATCTCTGCCCAAAAGAAAGAGAGAAGAGGAACCAAAAATGGACTTAACCCATCCTCAAGTGATGAACTTTAGGTTGGCAGCTTAGTGTCAAGTATTTCATATCGTTAGGCAAACTCGATCTTTGTAAATAGACCATCAATGGAATGTAAGTTAGTTTTTACCATTTCATATTTCCTATTGTAGAGGCCTATTCTATATGTTTATTTTTTTTTCTGAGTCAGTCCTTTAGTAGATGAAGAGTGTTGTATCAACAAAGGAGTTGTATACAAAAAGAATAATTGTACAACTACTGTGTGGTAGTCGCTGTATATCTTCATTTTGTGTAATGAAATTAGCCATTAGTCATATGCTTCAAATACTTGTTTTGTTCGTTTTTCTACTATTTTCTGTGCGTTGTAATACTCTGGAGGAACTGAAAAAAAGGCTACAAAATGTGGTCGATCGCTAAAATTTGCAGATTGCCTTTATTTTTTAGATTGCTAATGTGTGATATTATGAAAGGACAGAAATCAAATTTTAGTATTACTGTAAGAATCGTCCCACTGTTTAACTAATGAAAAAAGTTGGAGCATGATAAAAGTCGAGAGATATTTTGATGACTCCAAGACCTTATCTCATTTTTTTGAGAAAAGACACTGATTTTAACCCCAAAAAATAGATCAGATAAGCTGCATAGAAGGCCCCAAAAGCAGCAAACTCCCTGTGACCTTACTTTGATTATCTATCATCTTTCGTCCAAGTGTCCCTTAATTTAATGCTCATAACTAGGATTGGAAAATTTGGAACTAAAATAGTTTTACCATTTTGTGGGGGACACATATAGAGTTTAATTTTATGTCCATTTGTGCAAACAATAATAACATACCAGTGAAATCACTGAAATCCTGAAGAGTATAAAATGTACGCAGATCATATCATTATCCTATGGAGGTAAAGAAGTTGTTTCTAAAGTACAACATATCAAATAGGTACAAATAAGGGAAAACAAAAGTTCAGAAACAAAGCAACTAATAACAAAACAGTAAAAACCATAGAATAATGTGACAACCTAACAGAATCAACAAGGGAAATGTATGTCCATTTGTGCATGTTTAATTTTGCCTGTATGAAGGATATAACCACTATCAAGCAGCTCCAAGATTGGGGAAAGGACCACATTTGACATATGCACCAAATATTGTGGTTATCCTTGTTTATCTTTTAGCTTACTACGACCCAAAATGAGTCATGAGTGGCACCCACACTTAACCTTCTAGGTGGGCGAACCAACAAATTCAATCCCAACTTATAATCAATTATTCAACTACGGATGACAACCATAATGCGGAAGCTCAAAACTTATTAAAGTAACCAATAAAACAAATCTCTAAAGTCTATTACATATTATCCTTAAAACCTGAAAGTCATCACATCAAGGACATCTGTTCTCAAAATACCAAGTCTAAGAGTATTAAAGACACCAAAATAAATAAATAAGATGGTCTATGTCTGAAATTTAAGGACATCATGCCATGACTGAGAGAATCCAGCACGAGCTAGAAGGAATAGCTCACCCTGAAATCTGATGTACTGGAGACTGGCTAGAGCTGAGGGCGAGTCGAAGTCGATGGTACACTTGCTGCACTCCACAAAAAAAAAACGAAGAAAACACAAATAGGTATCAGTACAAGAAACATGTACTGAATAGGTATCATCGGCCAACCCAAAATAGAAACTAATATGTAATGAATAATAGCATAAAATCAACTATGACACTTAGCAGGTGGCAAGCAACATACAACATGAACCAGTGACAACAACACAAAAGTAAGTACATAATCAGCCAACAATATCACGATCACACATGAGGACTCATGCCTCCAAACCAAGCTATTTTGGGAATTGAGTTCTTTGTGATTGAGTACATTACGTTATATATATATATATATATATATGTTTTCTTTTAATGTTACCGTGTCGGAACGTGACACCCGATCCAATAATATCATGTCGGCTCGTGGCATTCGATCCAATAATATCATTAATTTATCATTTATTAACACCACTTTTCACTTCATTAACAATATTTCATCAAGCCTTCTTTATTCAAGGCATCACTTCGATAGAAAGGGTTCAAGATTATAAATTCCACGGTCTCAGGATTCCAGACCAATCACAAGCCACACAACCAAGCCACACAATCAAGTACATAGAGAACTTCACAATATCACTCAATGCATATCAATCACTATTAAGAGTCTATTTATTAAATAGAATAAACCATAACCTACCTCCACCGAAAAACCGAAGTCAAGCAAGCTACTTTTTCAAAGCTTTTCCTTTCCTCAATGCCTCCAAACGTTTACAATCTATTAAACATGCATAATTCATAAGTAAACGAGTCCATAAACACCCATATTACTATATGTCTAGCCTAGACCCAAAAACTCACCCAAATGTATAATCACTTTCCTAAAGTTCAAGCCTAAAAATAAGTCTCAATTTCTCCAATTATCATAGCTTTGATGGCACTTAATATTTAATTACCTATCTCAATTTGTATACATATGCCAATTAACACTCCCACTTTAGAATATAATAATCATAGATAATTAAATCAGTGGCGCTACTTCTGAACCCAACGTACAATTCCTACTGTTGAAGAAAGCCACTCACATATATTACAACATCTAAGACCATTGTCCAATCACCTGCTCATCATTATTACCGTATTAGTGGTCATAATTGCAATTGATTTCTCACCTCAATTATTGTTCACCTAATCAAATTCAGAACACCATTATCCATTCTCAATCCTACCTAGCCTTAATTACACATAATAATAATTCTCACACTACTTTTAATTACGGACAGCAGATTTAAGCATTACCTGGATGTGTTCTTCCCAGGTAGAAGCGCCGCAGGCCTGATTTTTCCTTCTTCTTTATTTCTTTACCCTAATTATTATATAACCAACTATAAAACTAATTTTAATGTTATTTTCTTTAACCACCAACTCTATAAATTATTAAAAACTACCCCATTAATTCTATAATTGTAGTTACGAATAGTCCAAAATACCCATTTAGAATCTATCGGAAAGTATTTTATGAACTAACAAGCTCTAGTACTCAAAACGATGCACTTTATTTTGGTGCATAATTTTGTTCATCATTAAGGTCTTCACTAGAATTATATATCAAAGGGTTATTCCAAATAATCTAAAAATAGTAGAGTGAAGATCATTTGATTTGCACCATTAATATCTTTGAATACATCCAATTTTCTTTCTCTATCATGAAATGATGGCATGGTGATTAAAATGGATAATCCTTTGATATTTTCTTCTATCAAATCAATCCTAAGTGGGACAATTGGTACTCATTACTCAACTTGAGTGCACTAGTGGTACACTAATTCTTCCCTTCATTTATATATACACACATTTTATTTTATTGTTATCACTCAATTTCTTTGTTTTTCTACATCTCCCACCATCTCACTTTAACCAAAAGATATTTTAAAGTCATTTTTGGCAACCAAATACTATAATAATAACATACTCAATATAATCTCACAAACGGACTCGAATGACAACCGAATAAAACCTAAAAATACTTTCTATTAAACAACCTTCTTTCACTTACATTTTCCTCAAATACTCCATTTAAAATAGCTTCTAAATTTCAGAAAAGTTATAGTGAGACCCTTACTAGTGATTTTCCAAGTAGCAAGTGTGATGATATTGGGAGAAATTCACCCTTGAAATAAATTAAGAACGATTAGATTTGTATGATATAAATCATCTTATTAAAATTAAAATTATATCAGAATAAGAAAGTAGAACATCCTTTTTAACATGGACTAAAAATGATTTAACACATAAATTGAGATAAAAGAAAGTACTAGTAAAGTTTTGAAGGGAAAGTATCATAGTACATGGAATTTGGAGCTTGGATCTAGAAGACTTGTACAAAAAGAAGATTCCTTACTGTTTTTATTTTTTACTCAAGATTGGTGTAGGCTGTGGCGGAGCCAAGGTGTCAGTTGACATTTCTTTATTTAAAAAATTATTCTATTTACCTAGATTAAATTTTATGAATTTTCAAATTTCGACTCTGATTTGGACGAATTGTGACCTATTTGTCAATGTTTTCGAAAAAATTAGAAGTATTCTACAAAAACTTAATTTTCAAGAGTTAAAGGTATTTGACTTTGTTTTTCTTTCTTCTTTTTTTTTGGAAAAAATAAAATAAAATAGAAGTGTTGCCCTCACGCAGGATCGAACTACGGACCTTCAGTTTACAAGACTGACGGTCTGCCTCTGATTTGGACGAATTGTGACCTATTTGTCAATGTTTTCGAAAAAATTAGAAGTATTCTACAAAAACTTAATTTTCAAGAGTTAAAGGTATTTGACTTAGTTTTTCTTTCTTCTTTTTTTTTTGGAAAAAATAAAATAAAATAGAAGTGTTTGCCCTCACGCAGGATCGAACTACGGACCTTCAGTTTACAAGACTGAAGGTCCGACTCTGATTTGGACGAATTGTGACCTATTTGTCAATGTTTTCGAAAAAATTAGAAGTATTCTACAAAAACTTAATTTTCAAGAGTTAAAGGTATTTGACTTAGTTTTTCTTTCTTCTTTTTTTTTTGGAAAAAATAAAATAAAATAGAAGTGTTTGCCCTCACGCAGGATCGAACTACGGACCTTCAGTTTACAAGACTGAAGGTCCGACTCTGATTTGGACGAATTGTGACCTATTTGTCAATGTTTTCGAAAAAATTAGAAGTATTCTACAAAAACTTAATTTTCAAGAGTTAAAGGTATTTGACTT
>JAJONR010013308.1:0-12052 GCA_029582245.1 Solanum etuberosum | reverse complement strand
AACATAGTAAAATAGTGTAAATTATTGCCCCCCCCCCCCCCACACACACACCCACCCCCCCACACACACACGCACACACGCCCATACATGCACACACGCACACACACGAACACACGCACACACGCACACACACGCACATGCACACACGCACACGCATACGCACACGCGCGCGCACACACACACTCACGCACGCACCCACGCACACACGCACACACCCACACACGCGCGCGTGCACACACACACATGCACACTTTCTCTCACACACACAGACAAATTAATGTGTTCCCCATAAGTTTGACTTAGTAAAAATTGTGTAAATTGTTGTCCATGAGGCGCAACTTGTTATTTAATATTCCTTCGGTTAAGTCTTGCCTCTAAGGCAAGAGTTATAAAGCATCTCATAAATCAAGATACAATGTTCAACATTTACCCATAGGGAGTAACTTGTTATTATGTAGTTCTTGATTTAAGTCTTGCCTCTAAGGAAAGAGTCATAGGACATGTCATAAGTTAGACATAGTGAAATAGGGTAATAGGATAAATTATAGCTCATGAGGCATATGTTATTCTTTTTAACCCTTGAGCTATGTTTTGCCTATAAGGGAAAAGTTATTGTGTTCCTCATAAGTTAGACTTAGTAAAACTGTGTAAAATGTTGCTCATGAGGCATAACTTAGTTTTTGAAGTCCTTGGGCTAAGGGTTGACTCTAAGTTAAAGATTTATAGAAAATCTAATAAATCAAGATATATTAAATTTAAAATTTATCTTGAAACTTGAAGCTAAAGATAAATTTTATTTAAAAATACAAAATGTATAAAATAAATTATTTTTTTTGGTTTTATAATTGAAATAAAGAAAGAAAAAAAATAAAAGGAAAGGAAAAAGGCATAACAAAAAAAAACTAAGACAGGAAAGGAAGGAAACGAAAAAAAAAGGTAAGAAATAGGACATAAATGTGTGTGTGTGGCGGGGGGGCAAAGAAATATAACTTCTAGTTCCATTTAGTCATCAAAATAAAAGCTTCCTTTATTTTGATAGATTTGGTGGACAATTTTGTTTAAGAAATTTTTATTAAATGAATGAAGATTATTTTCGTAAGACTTTTCGTATGGAAGACAAACAAAATATTAAGATCAGCCTATATGAGAGTCATTTGTGAACTTAACCCAATTTTGAGAGTCAATCAAAGTTTTTATATATTTTTAAGTTGTTAATTATTGTAATTTATATTACATTTTACTTAATTTTTAGATAATATAGTCAACCAAGCAAAAGGTTTTAAAATTTAAGTTTAATTATTGTAATTTATAATAATTTTAAATTTCACATAATATATGTTACTTCATTTGCCCTATTTTATATGTTATATATGAATTTTGGAGAGTCAACCAAAAATTTTATTTATTTATTTTTATATTTTTTAAATTATTAATTACTAGATAATTTATCCGTGCTTCGCGCAGACATAAATATTCTTTCTAAGCTTTTCAACAACCTTTTCAATAATGACTGTTATAAGAAAAGAAAAGAAAAAAAGTAAATATTAGTAGGTTCTAAGAACATTTCAACAGAAATTAAATAATTTGACATTATCACATATCTTAAGAATTGTAAATATATAATGAATGATTAAAAATATCTTGATATCTAATCATTTTTATCTTTTACATAATTTATCATAATATATGTTTGATGATATAATTGTCTTGTTAAAACTGAGTGATGTTTTTATGTAGCGATTAAACAACATTTTTTTTATTTTTTTGTACATGAAAAATATAGAATATGATAATTTTATGGTTAGAATAACTCCTTGTGAAATAAAATTATTTGAAAGTTTTCGACAATCTATATTATTTATAAATAAATTAAGACGGTTAAAAATGTACATGACAACAACATAAATAAATTTTTTTAGAGACAATCTACTTGTCTGAGGTCAAACTTTCACCACTTTTCGTTATTGTTTACTTTGTTATTCTAACAAAATTTATAGAAGGAGAAAAATAAATTTGAAACAATAAAAATAATATTGTTGACCCTTTTAGAAATTCATTCTTCATTAAACTGCTGTGTTGAAGACCCTTCTAAATGTTTCATCAATGCAACTTTATGACTTTTTCAGAAATATGTATGTATAATTTTTGCATTATGAAAGTACAAGTAGATCAAAATGTTGAATTCTAGACTCATGTTAAAGAAATATTCTTGAACATTAAAAAATTAAAATGGAGTCTAACCTAGATAACTCAAACGTTCAGCAATGACTTGGGACATGAAGGACAACAAATTTATGTTAATAGACATATCTTTTGTAGGTTAAGATATTACTTTTATTTAGAGCAGATTTTGATACATATTCTTCAAATTAAGCTTGCCGAAAAGAGTCATAACTCACACCAAAAATATTTAGAAGAGCCGAATGAGAAGGAAAAAAAGAAAAACATTAAAAGGACGACATCTTTGTCCAAGTGAGATCATATACATACCAAACGAAAAATAATCAATACAATTTTGAGGAGACAACAAAACAGCGAGAAAAAACATACATTAAAGGGAGTAAACTATGAGATATCCAATGACGATAACAAATCATTCTAACGAGAATAGTTCCTATGTTTTGAAATAACATACCTCAAAAAATTGACTAACACTTCAATCAACTTTCAGTCCTTAAAGTACTCATAATATCCACTGATAAAATTTAGTAAAAATAGATAACAACAACATAAAAAGAAAAAAATATGGGCATACAAAATTATTAAATCTCAGAGGATTTTCTAAAGAACACAAAATTTCATCCTTGTATGTGAAGGAATGATGTTTGTTGATGAAGAAATTGGAGATTTGTAAGGGCTTTTTAATTGTGCCTTCAACAATTCCAGTAGAGAAAACTTGCTTGAATACTCAATTAACGTTTGTTATTTAATCTGTACTAACAAATACTTATAACAATAACTTTGCAGAAACATAAACAACAAAGTTTAAAGCATGTACTCAAAAATATCAATTAATAATATATGCATAAATAATGACTGTAAAAAACATACCAGGATCTGTAACAACAGAATGAAAAGGAATGGAAAAAATCGAGCCCTCTAAATGCACCATGTCCCCTTAAAGAACATTATTCTCCTCTAGTACCCGAGGTTTAAAGGAATAGATCCTCTCAGGATAGAACGATTCTATTCACCAGTGTATTGATAAAAAAAGCAATGGTGTCAATGAGTCATTCAACAAAAGTAAAGTACACAAATATTTAATTATCCAGAAGAAGAAGAAGAAGTTCAAAATTTTCGTTGTTTTAAAATGAGAGGAAATTCCTCTATTTATAGACAACAAAGAGTAGTGCGAACAAATGCATATTGTGTCTTATCGAAAAGGTCACAACTCTTTGGAAAAGTTACAACCCTTCGGAAAGGTCACAACCGTTCATAAAAGTCACAACTCTTCATAAAAGTCGCAACTCTTCATAAAAGTCGCAACTCTTCATAAAAGTCCCAACTTTTCATGAAAGTTGCAACTTTTCATAAAAGTCGCAACTTTTCATAAAAGTTATAACTCTTCATAAAATTCGCAACTTTTCATAAAAGTCATAACTTTTCATGCAAGTCACAACTTTTCATGAAAAGGGAAGGCTAGTTTTGAAAGAAAATAAATTAAAAGAAAATTTTGGATTGTGGTGGCGCCACGTAGGCGGGTCTACGGTTCTCTTTTATATATATATATATGATTGTAATTTATAATATTTTTACGTAATTTTTAAATATATAATAAATTTTTTAAAAAAAACCTAAAAGGATAAATAAAGAAACATGACCCTTAACTTGACTTCAACAGACAACTATGCCCTCTAACTTTGAGTGTGCACAAGTAGGCACTTAAACATTTAAACTTGTATAAAATTGAACAAGTAGACACATGCGTCCGTCATGACATAATACATGTTGGACGTCACGTAGGACACAAAATTGTCATGTATGACGAATGTGTCTATTTGTTTAATTTTATATAAGTTTAAGTGTTTACGTGTGCACAGCCAAAGTTAAAGATCATAGTTGTCAGTTGACGCCAAGTTAAGAATTTATGTATTATGTCATTTTCATATATGTATGTTTGAAATGATCGCTGAAGGTGGGGTCCACCAATTAGGAAGAACACATCAAAGATATAAAACCCATTTAGTCCATAAAAGAAAGTACACAAAATATGACATTGAGTACAACCAATTGAAGCATTACCCCTCGTTTAATCCCTTTAACTTTATCCCTTCAACATATACCATGCTTCTTCTTTTCATTCGATTGGTTGTTTATTGGAGGAGTATTTAAAGTTCACAAAAATACAATTATAGTTTTATCATGTCAATTTTTTTCATATAATAAATTTATATATTAAAAAGTGACTTGGAAATAATTATATTTAATAATAAATGTAATTTAAAACTAAATAAAAAATTATCTCTTATTTTTTCAAATTGAACAAATAAAAATTAATATTCTCTTTTAATATAACGAACAAGTTAAATTGAGCAAGCAGTAATTTAACATTACTAAAACTATTCTTTTTCCTTGATATGAGTTTTGTTAAAAGAATTTTGAAAAGTATTTCCTTAAGACTCGGTTAAAGTATTATTATTACAGCTTAACAATATGCTACAATAATTAAGAAAAAATGCCTTTAAAAAAATTGCATGATTTTGTTTAAGACATTATTCTAGACATTCTTTGTAAATAATACAGCCAAACACAATTCCACTTTCAAAAATTTTAAAAAAAATGGAAAATACTGGAGCCAAACATGATTTTACTTTCAAAATTTCAAATAAAATGAAAATATATTGGAAAAGATTAGGATCTTAAATGAGAATAATTAAAGTATGATTAATTACTTTTTTTTTTTATCATTTTTATAAAGTATTATGATATTTTATAACTAAGTATAACTTAAATAAATTAGAATTATAAAATTAATATTATTTGGTCCGTACTTAGCACGGAATATGGACGACTAGTTTAATTAAAAGTGAAAAAATTAATCTTTAATTCAAATTTAATGCGATACATGTTGTCCTTCTAGGCTCTTATTCTAAGTCGAAAAATAGAATACGCCAACTATTTGAAACAATGTTATACCTAAAAAAAAATAAAGACAATTATTTCTAATCTACCTGAGGCACCTTTCATATTTATTTTTATTTTTAAAAATAAAAAATAAAAAATTGCACCTTTCAAATTTTCAAACTACCATGGAAGGAAATAGTGTAGTTGATGAAGCTGATTCTCTCTTAACCAGAGATCTTGCAGTTTGAGTTTTGGGTATGGAAAAATCCTTCATAGGGAGCGCTACCCCCAAATGTTGCCCTACTCGGCGTGAATATTCTTGATTATATTCAGGCTCCAATTCGAGTACTAGACACCAGATTTTGAGATCAACTAAAAGCTACAAGGCTTCAAGACTACAAGCTAAGGAAGGCTAATTAGGAGATTCATGTAGCAAAACCAACTAGGGAAGGGATTTTAGCCTCCAAATCCCAAAGTCATATTGAAGAATAGTTATTGATGATTCAGTCAGGATCTCATTCTTTCAACTTTTTGAATGGAATACTTGAGTTCTTTCTGAATATTCAACCTAGAAGGTGACATAACAATGTCTTTCCAAACTGAGCCAGATTGATAAGCTGGATGAGGGTTCTTGTAAAGTTCATAAATGGAATCAGCTCCTTCATTCAACCTCCCCACCATTTTCAGTACATTTATCTCATCAGGATCCACCAATAATGTCTTGTCTCTATCCTTCCATGCTATCAACTTTCAAAACATAGTACTTGTTGTTAGAGGAAAACAAAACATTAGGCAATACAAATTTAAGAGAATTTATTTGTCGTATGTACCTTAGGAGGGCCTTCTAAAGTATTAGTGGAATATAACCTTGCATTATCCACAAGCTGACAGTATGTGTTAAATGCATTAGCGAATCTCTTGTGTGACTTCAGTTGCGAGTTCACCCGAACAGCTCTTCTACACATGATAGCTCTCCTGTAAAGAAATGGAAACAAGTTTAACGCACGCTAAGAAAAAGAACAAATGTTTTTGACAATTAATCGTTAGAACATGTACCTTATCCCTCTAATGACAGCTAAATAAGCATCGCAAACAACTCCAACCAATTCTATTCTATAAGGTCTTCTCTTTCTAGAACCATCAGTTTCCTGTTCTTCTTCATCAATCTGTTCCCAGTAGTTTTCAGTTACTCTGCCATCCTCCTCTACTTTGTAACCAGTACCCATTCGGTAACGTCGCCGGTGAACATTTCTGGCCATGGTTATGGTCTGCACCACAAAGGGTATCCATGAGAGTGTCCCATCCATGATTACATCTCTTCCTTCATTCAGTGCTGTTACAAGCAAGGATGACGCTGCATCTGTTGATGACTGATGTACCTGCAACAAACTTTATCTATGCAATCACTTCCAAATTAGATTTTAAAAGGACAAGGTCACAAAGCATTGAAATTATATCTTTTGTTTAGACTGGGTTGATATAAGAGAATCTCTTCGAATCGACTAGGAGAATGTTTTACTAGCTGATTAGTGACGCTCATGATGGAAGGGAGAAGAGACAAGAAGGACCAACAAGCCTCTAGATTGGCACGCGTTTAAAGAAAGGGCACATAAGATATCCTAGGAAAATCCCACATAACAAAGGGAGAGGAAAGTGGAGTTCTATATAGCACAACACAAGTACATGGTACAAACACTTCCAACTATATGTGGCGTAACCTGAGCACAAATTTGTGAGTTCTGTTTGGACATAACGAACAATATGTACCACGAGCTTGGGTTGTGATATGATTTGAGTACAAATGAAATGATTCAAAAAGATTATCTATCCCTACGCCACAGTCAATAGAGGACAGATATGCAACTCTTTATTTGTAACATTTTCAAGGGATTGAGAAGCATATAATAACCAGTTCAGCAGTTTGAAGCATGTCATGGTGTCCCCTAGAGCTAAGAGCTTTGTAAATGACATCTGATTCTTTGAATGCATCTGCTTCTATCACAACAACATTAGCTGCAGCTCCAATCCAAAATGGCCTGCATGAAAATTTAGGTAGTCACTGCATTATAAGTATGTACCAGCACTGCATTGAAACCTCTACACTCACAAATAATGACTTTCTTACTCTTTGAGAATTTCTTTGAGCGCGGTGCTTTTCCCAGCCCCCATGCCACCTCCCATAAACAGGAGGACAGGGCTTCTATCTTTGTGAGCCATTGGAACCATCACATCCGTGCATTGTGAATCATCTGACGAAACGAGTCCTATTGCTTTCATCTCCTCAACTAAGGTAGTAAGAACTCTTGCAACCTTCAGATTCTTTGTTACCCTTTCAAATCGTTGTTCCCTTTATTACACACAAAACACAAGAATCAACAGTACCAGTCAGCATAAGTAAAGAGACCACCATGATTTAATGAAATACATGTTCTGCTAATCTAGATGTTTGAACTACTTTCAGACTAATATTAGTATGTTTGGAGTTCTATTGCATTACTGCATGTTTTTAAAAATCTTAGTATGTTTGGAGTTCTATTGCATTTACTGCATGTATCACGTAATAATAAGATTTGTCAATCAGATAGAAGTTAGTTACTCAATTGTCCGGGATACAAACTAAAATATCTAATTGATAAACTAATATGTCAGGAAATGTGCAAGTCTTGATGTAAGCATGCGCAGGAAAATGAAGAACCAGACTAGAAAAAAGTTTGCGAGAGCATTGACATGTTTAAGAATTCATAACTCACTCAAGTACCTTACAGATCAGAGCAATACTCTACAATAAAGAGAAAAAAAAGAGGTTGGAGATAATCAAAGCTACTATGGTAACATGAAGAACATTGAACAAAATCGTGATGGAAAGTAATGGAAAACAACCAAAATGGACAGAGGAAGAGTGTCAAAGGATGCAAATGAACTATAAAAGCTAGCTCTCCCTACCTTAGGAAGAAAAAGTGCATACAGACTATACTCCGACCTTGGTAAGGTAGAGAGGTTGTTTCCAGTACACCGTCAGTTCAAAGATTGATTAAAAAGAGACAGTAGCAACAAGTAGAAACAACAACAAGATAATAAGATAACAGAGGCTAAAGGAACAACCGAGAGAAAGGGAAAGCAATTCGCCCAACTACCTACCTCCACCTCCACCCTAATTCACAACCTCCATACCCTCCTATCGAGGGTCATGTCCATTGTCAAACAATTGGATTAGCCCTAAACATGAATATCCTTGCGATGGGCAGCAAGTTCACTTGTGAATGAAAGGGCAAATCAGATATTAAGATATACAGTTATACCTCGTAGCAGCCATGACAATGTTTTGGAGCTTCTTTTTGGGCTCAAAATGATCAGCACTCAGTACCTGAAAGGATATCAAAAAGGGAAAAGAATAAGATTACAAGCTGATCAACTACAATACAAACTTAAAATTTTGTTTTCTTGGGGTTATAATTTATTAAGAAAGGATCCATTTGTTGTTAGAAGTTAGATTTACCTGGCTCATCATATAAGGAACATGACTCCAATGGTAAGCGAAGTAACTAAGGATGCATCTCTCAAACTCCTCAACAAGCTTTATAAAAAGCGAATCAGCATCTGGTTCATTAGAAAAGTAGTTGTACATATCTTCTTCACACCCTTCTGATTTTATTATGTACTCAGTAGCTAGCTTGCACAGATGTGGACATTGTCTCCTATCTGCAAATCCCATTTGTCTAGCTGCATTCATATATATATATATATATATATATCGTTATATGATCATTTCATCTGAAAACTTAAGACCATATTTTTAATTAGGCTAGAGGTTTCATTTTATGTGACAAGTATTAGATTGGGCAAGAGGTCCAACGGTACATTTAGAACTTAGGGGACGTTTGGTAGAGTGTATTAGAAGAAATAATGCATGTATTAGCTCTGTGTATTATATTACTAGTACCTGGTTTGGTACACTTTCTCAACCTATGTATAACTAATGTATTGAGGTGTGTATTATTAATACATGGAAATCCACGGTATTAGAACTTAGGGGACGTTTGGTAGAGTGTATTAGAAGAAATAATACATGTATTAGCTCTGTGTAGTATATTACTAGTACCTGGTTTGGTACACTTTCTCAACCTATGTATAACTAATGTATTCAGGTGTGTATTATTAATACATGGAAATCCACAGTAATAGTAATGCAAGGGGTTTAAATGCTTGCATTAGCATGGTTAAATACTCAATTGCCCCTCAAAACTGTTTTTTTTGTTCTTGTCCACCATATTTGTGGAGGGTATCTTTATAAATAAAATCTTTTTAAAGCAAATCATGCAATGCATGTTATTTTCAATACACCAAATCAAACAATGCATTACTAATACACTCTATTTATCATTATCCTTATATACCCTACCAAACGACCCCTTATAGTTCTAGACATGTCATGATATTTCTATAGGTATAAAATCATATCATTAATGATAAAATGAAAAGTGTAAATTCAAAGAGTTCCCAAATATAGAAAAATGTCATTCTTTTGAAATAAAATAAGAAAAGGAGTGGCAGATATAGAATATTGAGTCATGTGAGCACTGTGTAAAATCTTAAACTATCACTACCTCTCGACCTCCACGAGATAGTGATAAAGTCTGCGTACATTCTACCACTCCCAAACCTCTGTAATTTCACTAGGTAAATTGTTGTTGTGGTGTAAAAGCCTAAACTATCACTAAAGGAGAGGATTAATTACATGATTATAACTACAGCAATTCATGGGATCCTAACAATTACGATAAAGGAAAATAAAATATAAAAAAATAAAATGGAATAATACTTTAATTGAATAATTACCTACATAATGGGAAAACTTCTCAAACTTGAGGACCTGTCCGATACGAGAAAGTTCAATTCGAGGAATGATTTTCTGGTTTCGAATTTTCTTGAGGCGATAATAGACAGCGGCTGAAAGGATTAAACAAATCCAAGATGCTGAAAAGATCTGTATATAAATAGGCTTTATATTGACACAGTAATACGAAGGAGGATGGAATTCAGAATAACTATTCAAGTGCCATGACGAAGGAGGAGGAGATGACGATGACGATGATGAAGAAGCAGACATATTAATTCCCATGCAAAAAAGGCTCAATTTACAATGCAGAAATGGCTTCACACCTAAACATTTAACCAAAATACCAAATGCAATTGCTTCTTAATCATTATGGGCTTCTTCATCTTTTGATTTTTTGTAATCTCAATATGTGCTAAAATGATCTGATGTAGAGAATAATCAGCTTCACTTCTTTTTATTTATGTATTTTTACTTTTATCACTTTCTGAGGAAAAAAGTTAAATAAATAAATAAATTAGGGACTTTAATGCTGATTTTATCTATAAAATAATTAAATGGAAAAGACCTAAAATATTCATCAATTACGTAAATTGGTATAAAATTACCCTCCATCCATCTTTCAGCCCCTAAATACCTTAGACATCAACATTTTCGCCCTACGTACTATGCCCTTATTTTTAACAGGATTTTTGGTCAAAAAGATCCTTAAACTACATCCTTAAAATATATTTTTTGGCAAAAAACATCCTCTAAGTATTTGAAAGTTAACAATTTTTATTCCTTTGTTAGATATTTTCAAAAAAATTAAGCGATCCTACAAAATCATGTGCAATCCACGTGACTATCAACAAATATTTTCCTACATATATAATTTTATTACCTGCTAGAAAAAGCTTATGAAAACAAGAATTTCAGAATTCTTGGACACCATTGCTTGTTGAAAAAAAAAATGTTAGGAAGCTGTGAGGATATATGATTTGCTCTTTTTCTTATTTACAAAGGGAAAGAAGTTGAAGCTTATTTATCTTCACCTTTTTCAAAGTCAAGTTATAATTAGATCAATAATTTTTTTAAGTCAATCTGATATTGAGGTGATCAAAATTTTGATTTTGTCTTGCATTCCAGTTTCATTCTTTATTATTGAAAGGCTCCAACAAACACCGCTTCCAGCAGATTCAATTGATAATTTTTTTAATATTTTAATCACATGGCAAATAAATGAAAGAAAACTGTCAAATTAAAAGATTTTGCATAATGCTAAACTCAATTGTCCAAAAAGTTTACGATAATATTTTTGACGTATCTCAGAATAATAAATACGAAGGGGTGACTTGATTTTTGTAGGATCTATTAGTTTTCTGACAAATTCTAACAAAAGGATGAAAATTGTTAATTTTTAAATACTTGGAGGATATTTTCTGTAAAAAAAATATTTTAAGAATGCAGTTTAAGTTTAGTATAATTTAATGATGATTTGGGCCAAAAACTTTAAGAACCCAAATTTTAACCCCCATTTACTATCTTCATTTATGATATGTCACTTATCTATTGGTCACCCTAGCTTTAATTAAATTAAACTAAATAAATCCCCACCCATTATAGGGTCCGCTCCTCCACTATTCGAACCACTCGTAAAAATCTCTATTCCATTTAACTCAAATAAACACTTAGTTCCCCAACTTCACATTTCGGTTGTGTTTGGTATGAAGGAAAATATTTTTCATCGAAAATGTTTTTCTAGAAAATGTTTTCTTGGAAAACAAGTCATTTTTGACTTCTTTTTTCATGTTTTGTTGGTGAGTAGAAAATATTTTTCCGGAATTTCTTTTTAGTGTTTGATTTATAAATATAAAATATTTTTGAGAAAATATCTTTTATTTTTACTAGAGATTAGAAAATAATTTTTGAATTAAAATTGAAAATATTTTTTAAAAATAAACTTAATTTTTTTTTGTGGTGGGGCTGGCGCCGGATCGGGGGGGGGGGGGATAGGGGTGAAAAAATAAAAGTTTGAAATTGGAAATATTTTTTAAAAATAATTTTTTTTTTTGGGGGGTGAGGGGCTGGCTGGTGGGTGGGGTGGGGGTGAAAAATAAAAATTTGAAATTGAAAGTATTTTTTCAAAACAAACTTTAATTTTTTTTTTTTGGG